>CAJVRN010000118.1:167500-177500 GCA_911728415.1 Lagocephalus sceleratus
GTCCACGTTTCAGGTTTTTTTTTTGTTTTTTTTTAGGTCACAGCGTAAATCAGAGCAGAGATGACGACGCACGCGGAGGAGGAGGAGGAGGAGGGGGGGGCGAGCGGCGGCGCGGCGAAGGCCGTGCGCGCACGCAGGCTTCTCTATTTTTATAAAACTAATTCAAACCAGAGACGCATGCGGGGGGGGGTCATACCGCCTGTGGGAAGGTTGTTTTTTTGTTGTTTTTGGTGAAGCGGAGGTTTTGTGAGGAGCTGATCAGAGTGGAGGCCCGCAGGTGAGGCGGGGCGCGGGCGCTCACCCGCGGGCCTCCACTCCCCCCTCGGTTTTCGGGAAGAGGTCAAAGCGCGAAGCGAGTCTGAAGCGCTGTTTGGGGTCGGCCGTGCCTCCTTCGACGAGGAACGCCCGGATCTTCTGAAGCTCTCGCCCCCCCAGGTGTGAGCTATCGAAGGTGTCTCCATCAGGAGGCCCTCCGCTCCTTCGACGCGCGCGGTCGACGTCCAGCCGTCCCGAACGGTCGCCGCGGATCCAGGCGAAGGGTTTCGGTTTCGGTTGACGTCGACCCGGTCCCCTCCTCTGCGGTTCACCGGGGGTCAAGAACAGGGTGACCTTTGACCCTCCCCGTCTGGCTCTGCGCGGGCGCGTGTGTGTGTGTGTGTGTCTTCGCCGGTGTCTGACCGAGGCGAGCGCCGTGACCTCACTGTTGAGCGATGTGCCGCCAGGAGTGAAGAGACAATAAACACCCTTTTTTTTACTCCACATTCTGGTCTCCTTCGTGCCTTTGCTCACTTTTATTCGCCAACCTCAGATTACGACGGATTAAAACCAAACGCCAACCTCAGATTACGACGGATTATAGCCTGAGACCCGCCCACCCCCCCGGGTTCGTCCCAGCGTCTCCTCGTGCCGGTGCTGGATTATAATCTTTAAGTTTTTATCCTCACTTTTGAGTCGCTCACTTTAAAAGCGAAAGCGAAGGGCGGGGGGGGTCACGTGACCGGAAGGTCGGAAGCACGTCGTTTAAAAAAAAAAAAAAAATCTTGCGCAACCTCGTCGATAATCCGGGGGCGCGGCGGGATTAAGCGGATATTCCAACGAAACTCGGGATCGTCGTTGGAGACCTGAAGGAGGGACGGAAGGTTTTGGTTTTTGTTTCGCGGGGAAAGCGTGAGTTTTGTTTTTGTTTTGTTTTGGTTTTTTTTTTTTTTTTTTTCTTCCGCGGCGCCGCCGCGGCGGTGTCCGGGGCGCCAGCGCCCCCTGGCGGCCGTAGGACCGAGTCGCGGCCGCAGGACGGGTCCGGGAAGCGGAGGCCGGAGCTGCGGGATCAAGGGCGGCGGAGCTGGGGGGGGGGCACCGGGGGACCCGGGCAGCCTCGTCGGGGGGTGGGGGGCGTCGAGCGGCCGCAGCCTTCCAGGTTCGGGGACACATGCCGGTCAGGTGGGTCCGTGTTCGGGGGCGACAAAGGCGGCGCAGCTAGCGGGGGGTACTATTGGGGTTATGGACGGCTCAGCCCCCCCCCCGGACAGACCTGACGGGTGCACCCCTGCAGGATAACCCCGATCGACGCCTCCGGGGGGGGGTTGCTTTCCTTTAGGTCCGCAGGGCTGCAGCGTTAAAGAGCGATTGTTGCGGGAGGGGGGTGTTTGGGTGGAGGGGGGTTGTGTGGAGAACCGGGGTTGTTTGGGGGCTGTTCGGGGGGGGTGAGGCGACGTTTGGGCGCCGATCGGCCCCCGGGGGGGGGGGGGGGGACGTGGCAGAGCTGACGTGGAGGTTTACGCGTCAGGCCGGTGACTTCGACCCGAGGCGGGTTGGACGGAAAATAACCAGCGATGGTGGGTTTTCTCCTCCTCTGGGGGGGGGGGCATCTGCACGGGGGGGGCACTTCTGCATGGGGGGGCGCATCTGGATGCACGACCCCCCCCCAGGAGAGGAAGGAGGAGTTTGGGGGCTCTAATGAGAGGTCAGAGTCTGCAGGGCTGAGAGGGGCTTTAAGATGAGGTTGTGAGTGGATGGTCCTGGGGGGGGTCCTGGGGGGTCCTGGGGGGCACCTCTGCATGCACGCCCCCCCCCAGGAGTGGAAGAAGGAGTTTGGGGGCTCTAATGAGAGGTCAGAGTCTGCAGGGCTGAGAGGGGCTTTAAGATGAGGTTGTGAGTGGATGGTCTGGAGGGGGGGTCCCGGGGGGGTCCCGGGGGGGTCCTGGGGGGGGCTGGTCACCCCTCACCCACGCCAACCCGGGTACTCAGAACTGGAGGCCGCTTACGCCGCCACTTCCAGGAACCCACAATCGGCGCCATCTCTGGCCTCAAAGATCACCTTCACGGCTCTTATCGGTTTCCATCGGACTTTTTATGGTGCACCACATCTCGTCCTTTGAGTCACACACTTTGACTGTGTGTGAGAGTGTGTGTGAGAGTGTGTGTGTTTGTTTGTTTGTGTGTGTGTGTGTGTGTGTGTGTGAGAGAGTGAGTGTGAGAGTGAGTGTGTTCTACTTTCTCGATCTTGTCGACCTGTAGCAGATAAAGGCTCCAGACGCGCGAGGGACGGCTGCGGTCATCCCAGCGGTGTGGGGGGGGCCCCTAGTCCCCCTGGCCCCCCCCCGCAGTCCCCCCCATGGTAGTTTAAAGTTCATGGAGGTTTCAAGTAGATTAGGTTTCGTGTGGCCTAATCTGATCTAATCTGGGAGTGTTTGAGTGTCTTCTGGGGAGATTTTCAGTGGTCTTGGTTTGTCCCCCCCCAGGGGAGACCTTCACCCCCCCAGAAGACCATGTGTGTCTGTCGTGAGGCTCCTGACGCGTCGCGCTGTTTATCGGCTCGTCTGTAATCCCCGTAAACGCCGCGTGTTCCTGCAGGTGAAGGGATTAACGTGCCCTCGACTTCTACTGGTGTTACGAGCAGAAACACTGAGGGGGGTCACCTTATTCTGGTTCACCCCCCCAGGGTGGGATGGGAGGGGCAGCACATCGACCCCTTTCCTCCCAACACAGTTTGATTATGTTTTTAACACCCTCCCCCTCTCCCTCTCTCTCTCCCCTCTCTCTCCCCCTCTCCTCTCTCTCCCCTCTCTCCCCTCTCTCTCCCCTGTCTCCCTCTCCCCCCCTCTCCTCTCTCTCCCCCTCTCCCTCTCCCCCTCCCTCTCTCCCCCCTCCCTCTCTCCCCCTCCCTCTCTCCCTCTCTCCCTCTCTCCCTCTCTCCCTCTCTCCCTCTCTCTCCCCTCCTCTCCCCTCTCCCTCTCCCCCCTCTCTCCCCCCCTCTCTCTCCCCCTCTCTCCTCCCCCTCTCTCTCCCCCTCCCTCTCTCCCTCTCTCCCTCTCCCCTCTCTCTCTCCTCCCTCTCCCCCCTCTCTCTCCCTCTCTCTCTCCCCCCCTCCTCTCTCCCCTCTCTCTCCCCTCCTCTCTCTCCCCTCTCTCCCCCTCTCTCTCCCCTCTCTCTCTCCTCTCTCTCTCTCCCCCCCCTCTCCTGCCCCCCCCTCTCCCCCCTCTCTCCCCCTCTCTCCCCCCTCAGGTGAGTCCAGGAGAACCACAACCGTCTTTCACAAGAGCGCCGCCCACGGGACCGTCGGGATGGGGGGGGCCATGCATCAGGGGTGAGGGAGGGGGGGGTCCCAATCGCTGCGGGGGACACACACACACGCACACGCGTGACATCGATCAGGCGAGGCGAGGGGGTGTAGGGGGGCGTGGACATGAAGCTGAAGCAGCGCGTGGTGGTGCTGTGCGCCGTGCTCCTGCTGCTCGGCCTCGCTAAGATCTTCCTGCTGGACGGCGGCGAGGGCTCCGCCGCCAGCCGCCGGGACCTGCGAGCGTTCCGAAGGGTGAGCCCCCCCCCCCCCCTCCCCCGCCGCCGCCGCAGCACGCTGTTGACGCGTCTGCTCCGGTCTCAGATGGAGGCCGGCCTGTCTCTGTCCCGCGGCGCCCGCCTCACCCACACCCTCCAGTCGCCGTGGGAGATCGCCAGCCAGTGGGTGGGGCCGCGGGAGGTGTACCCGGAGGAGACGCCCGAGCTCGCCGCCGTGCTCACGGCGCTCAGCGCCGCCAGGATCGAGCGGGCGGACGTGGGCTACAAGGGCACGCAGCTGAAGGCCCTGCTGGTGCTGGACGGGGGCCAGAAGGTCGTCTTCAAACCCAAGAGGTCAGGACGGGCGGGCGCGGTGGGACCTGGACCCCCCCCCCCCTCGTAGGCTCCGCCTCTAACGCCTGTCCGACCCCCAGGTACAGCCGGGACTACGTGGTGGAGGGCGAGCCCTACGCCGGCTACGACAGGCACAACGCCGAGGTGGCGGCGTTCCACCTGGACAGGTAAGGCTCCGCCCCCCCCCCCCCGCCCCCGCCCACGAGCGTTCACGTCCGTCTGCTCTGCCCCCCCCCCCGCAGGATCCTGGGCTTCAGGAGGGCGCCCCTGGTGGTGGGGAGGCACGTGAACCTGCGGACGGAGATCAAGCCGGTGGCCACGGAGCAGCTGCTGAGCACCTTCCTCACCCAGGGTGCGTACCTCCTGCCCCCCCCTCCCTCACCCCTCCCCCCTCCGCCACATGTGGCTGGCAGATGTTCGCCCACATCCTGTCGCCCTCGTCAGGCTCTGGTTGGACCGTGATGCCCCAGGGCGCCCTGGGGAGCGCCGCCTCCTCCTCTTCAGCTCACCGAACATCTTGCCGTTGTTCTATTTTTAGACCTTCCTCGATCACTATTCCCGCCATTCCGGTTCTCCTGAATCAGTTCCTCCCAATCACCCCCCCCACACACACACACACACACACACCCCCGGTGTTCTTCCCACCAGAGGAAGGTGTTGTGGTTTGTGGTTTGTTTCACGTGACGTCGGTCTGGAGCCTCTCACGGCCCCGACGATGTCGCAATGCTCCGGCCCAGTACCAGTAGCCAGTAACCAGTAGCCAGTAGCCAGTAGCCAGTACCAGTAGCCAGTAACCAGTACCAGTAGCCAGTACCAGTAGCCAGTACACAGTAACCAGTACACAGTAACCACTACCCAGTAACCAGTAGCCAGTACCCAGTAACCAGTACCAGTAGCCAGTAACCAGTACCAGTAACCAGTAGCCAGTAGCCAGTACCAGTAGCCAGTACCAGTAGCCAGTACCAGTAGCCAGTAACCAGTAGCCAGTACCAGTAGCCAGTACCCAGTAGCCAGTACCAGTAGCCAGTACCCAGTAGCCAGTACCAGTAGCCAGTACCAGTAGCCAGTAACCAGTAGCCAGTAACCAGTACCAGTAGCCAGTAGCCAGTACCAGTAGCCAGTACCCAGTACCAGTAGCCAGTAACCAGTACCAGTACCCAGTACCAGTAACCCGTAGCCAGTACCAGTAACCAGTACCAGTAACCCGTAGCCAGTACCCAGTACCAGTAGCCAGTAACCAGTACCAGTACCCAGTACCCAGTACCAGTAACCCGTAGCCAGTACCAGTAGCCAGTACCAGTAACCAGTAGCCAGTACCAGAGTTCAAATCCTGCAGAGGGCGTGACCCTTTTAAGAGTCCTGACCCCCCCGTGTGGGGCCTCCCCGAGGACGTGAGCTTGAGCCCGCTGTCGCGCAGGGAACAACACGTGCTTCTACGGGAAGTGCTACTACTGCAGGGAGAGCGAGCCGGCCTGCGCCCAGGGGGCCCTGATGGAGGGGTCCCTGACCCTCTGGCTGCCCGACGTCTGGCCCCTGCAGAAGCACCGACACCCCTGGGGGCGCACGTACCGCGAGGGCAAGCTGGCCAGGTAGGGGGTGTGTGTGTGTGTGTGTGTGTGTGTGTGTGTGAGTGTGTGTGTGAGTGTGTGTGTGTGTGTGAGTGTGTGTGTGAGTGTGTGTGTGTGTGTGAGTGTGTGTGTGTGTGTGTGTGTGTGTGTTGAGTGTGTGTGTGTGTGTGTGTGAGGGTGTGTGGGTGAGGATGATGAGTGGTGAGGATGATGGATGAGTGTGGGTGTGAGTGTGTAACGTGTGTGTGTGTGTGAGTGATGATGAGGGTGAGTGGTGATGGATGGATGTGTGTGAGTGTGTGACGAGGGTGAGGCTAGTGAGGGTGAGGATGACGAGGGTGAGTGTGTGTGTGTGTGTGTGTGTGTGTGTGAGAGTGTGTGTGTGGTGAGGGTGATGGATGGATGGGGGTGTTTTTTAGCGCGCTCAGTCGACTCCGGGGGAGGGGGTGAGGGTGAGGAGGGTTAGGGTGAGGATGATGAGGGTGAGGATGATGGATGAATGGGGGTGAGGGTAACGAGGGTGAGGATGATGAGGGTGAGGGTGATGGATGGATGAGGGTGAGGATGACGAGGGTGAGGCTAACGAGGGTGAGGATGACGAGGGTGAGGATGACGAGGGTGAGGATGACGAGGGTGAGGGTGACGAGGGTGAGGATGACGAGGGTGAGGATGATGAGGGTGAGGATGATGGATGGATGGGGGTGAGGGTAACGGAGGGTGAGGATGACGAGGGTGAGGATGACGAGGGTGAGGATGATGAGGGTGAGGATGATGGATGGATGGGGGTGAGGGTAACAGAGGGTGAGGAGGGTGAGGGTGATGGATGAGGGTGAGGATGGTCAGTCCTTCTGTTCCCCGCCCCCTCTGACCCCGACCGTCTGCCCCCCTCCTCCCCCTCCCCCCCCCACAGGTGGGAGTACGACGAGGGCTACTGCGAGGCGGTGAAGAAGATGCCGCCGTACGACGCGGGGCCGAGGCTGCTGGACGTCATCGACACGGCCGTCTTCGATTACCTCATCGGGAACGCCGACCGGCACCACTACGAGAGCTTCCAGGACGACGGCGGCGCCAGCATGCTGATCCTGCTCGACAACGCCAAGAGGTGAGAGGAGCCCCTCCCCCCTCTCCCCCCGCCCCTCCCCCGCCCTCCCCCGCCCTCCAGGGAAGCCCGGGAGTCCCCCGGGGGGACGGGCTGATATCTGACACCGCCGAACTTGAACGTTGGAATGTTGACAGAGGCTGTGGTTAACCTGAGTGTGTGTGTGTGTGTGTGTGTGTGTGTGTGTGTGTGTGTGTGTGTGTGTGTGTGTGTGTGTGTGTGTAGCTTTGGAAACGCGGCCCTAGACGAGCGCAGCATCCTCGCCCCCCTCTACCAGTGCTGCATGTGAGTACCCGCCAGGTAACGCTCATTCCCCCGATCCCCCCGCGCGACATCATCGTTTTTGTCCCCCCCCCCCGCCAGGATTCGGGTCTCCACCTGGAACAGGCTGAACCTCCTGAGGGGCGGGGCTCTGAGTTCGGCCATGAGGCAGGCCATGGCCTTCGACCCCACCCACCCGGTCCTCGCCGAGCCCCACCTGGCGGCCCTGGACCGCCGCCTGTCCGGGGTCGCCGCCACCGTGAAGCAGTGCATGGAGACGCACGGGCCCGACAACACGCTCATCGAGGACCGGATGAACCTCCCGCATCCCTAGACCCCCGTGGGGGGGGGGGGGTCACGGACCCAGACCCACGATGGTTCAGAGGGCGGAAGTGGACACGTTTGGTTTTTCATCCTTCTCCTCCCACCCTCCCCTGATGGGGGGTCTATGAGGACTGGCTGGTGTCATCGACCCCCCCCCGGTCCGATACTACTGGTTTACGCTGACGCCTCCTCCTCATGCCAACCCCTCCATTCCGCTCCAAACGGGACCGAGCAGCGGGGGGAGACGAGGACGAGGAACCTTTGTTTCAGGGCGTTTGGATCTTTTATTTTGAAGAAGAGAACGAAAAATGGCACTAATACCGTTGTTGTGTACATATTTAAATGAGCAGTGACGAGAGGGCGAGACGAGACTTTGCGGATTATAAGGGTGTGTGTGTGCGCGCGAGCGTGCGTGCGTGTGTGTGTGTGTACGGGTGCTGTGAACACGAAGAGCTACTGACGTACAGCTGCAGACTTCAAACCTCTCGGGGTTTACGTTTGTGGGTTCATCTTAACCATTAAACTATGGTCTATTTAATCCTGCTTCTTTGTTACATTTCTCTTTTTTTTTACCTACTTTTTCACCTCTTTTGAAAAAAAAAAAACCCAAAAACAAACGAGTTGAGCTGTCTTTGTTTTGCGGCTGTGGTGTGAGACTTTCACATTCGGTGCTTTCAGCCGCTCTGGTGTTTTCTTTTCAGTCAGAGAGGATCAGAGATGCGCTTACGGGTTTCATCTGAAGCACCCTGAGATTTTGCCTTCATCCTCGCTTTCTGTGACCTTATTTTGAAGTTTTGAGTCACTTCCTGTTTGTTGGTCGGCTCCAATTTATGGGAAATTCAGCCTGTAGCAACATGTCCTGAGAAGGGGGGGGGGGGGTTCTGGGCTCAATCCCCCAAGATTGGGAGGTGCCTTCAGAGCACTGCCGAGGTGCCCTCGAGCGGGCCAACAAATGCCCAAAAGAGGCCGCGCGACCTCTCTGCGACCCACCGAGGGGGAGCTGGAAGCAAGGGAAAAAAAAGATGTTATAGTTGAGATGTTTCCGCAGCCTCGCGCTTCCAAGACCAGATTTTTTTAAATTGATGTAATGGAACGATGGTTTGAGGTCAGGTGGGTTGAGCTGCGGAAACGCTCAGCCAGTCATTCGCCTGGTTGTAGCGTGTGTGTGTGTGTGTGTGTGTGTGTGTGCGCGCCGTCCCTCCAAAACAGCGCAAACATCGCACGTTGAAAATTAGGAGAAGGAAGCGTGGGTGCCGGTGAGTCACCCGTCCCCCCCCAAAACAACTTTTCTTATCCTGTGACTCCTTTTCGTGTCCCACCACGAAGCCGCTTGTTTTGCTGGCGTGTTTCCCCGCAAACTTCTGTTCTACGTCATCGCGCACTGTATGACATTTTTGCGCCTTTTGTGACATGGGGGGGGGGTCTCTAAATTACTGAAAGATGCTGTTTCTCTTCTTTTTCTGTTTGCGTTCTCACGTGCGTGGCGCACGCGCGGTGGCGTGCGCCTCATTCGCCGTTTCGCTGCCGCGCGTAAAGACGCGCGGCCCGGCCGGACGCGTCCCGACGTGGCGCTCATTTGATATTCAGGGGCGGGGCCTTTGGAGCTGATTACCTGCGGTCGCACAGCTGGGGACGCCTGGCGACGGGTCGGCGCGCACGGGCACGCGCACGCGTTCCCCCTTGGTTCGTGAAACCCGCGCAGGTCGGCCGCTTTTACGCGCAACATCTGAGAGACGCTTCGGTTGGGGAAACCACGTGACGGGCCCCCCCCTCGACCACAGCCCCCCCCCAGCCCTTGTGGCGCACCTGTGGCTACACCTGTGTTGCGGCTGCGGCGCACCTGAGGTCCCGGTCGGGTCGGGTCGGGGCGTTCGGCTCCGTGTGGTCGCGCCTCCGGGCCGGGTCTGATGGGAACCCCCCCCCGGATCGCCGCTTCCGCTCGTGCCCCCCCGCGCGTCGCCAGTCCTCCCACGCACGCGCTTAAAGTGGCGCACAAGGCGCGCGTCTCCAGTCGCTCCGAGGCTGCCTCGTGCCCACACGCTCTCGGATGAGCTCGCGCAGGGACCCGATGGACGCGATGGACGCGCCCCGCCGCGAGAGGAGGCGCGCGGGGAGGCTCGTGCTGGCGGCGCTGCAGACCCTGCTGGTGCTCGCGTGCCTCCTGCTGACGCTCGTGGTTTACTGGAGGAGCCCCGAGGAACAGGTGAGACTCCGGGGTGAGGGTGATGGAGGGTGAGGAGGGTGAGGGTGAGGGTGATTGAGGGTGAGGGTGATTGAGGGTGAGGGTGAGGATGGATGAGGGTGAGTGAGGGTGGTGAGGGTGATTGAGGGTGAGGGTGATTGAGGGTGAGGATGGATGAGGGTGAGTGAGGGTGAGGGTGGTGAGGGTGAGGGTGAGGATGGATGAGGGTGAGGGTGGTGAGGGTGAGGGTGAGGATGGATGAGGGTGAGGGTGAGGATGGATGAGGGTGAGGATGGATGAGGGTGATTGAGGGTGAGGATGGATGAGGGTGAGGGTGAGGATGGATGAGGGTGAGGGTGGTTAGGGTGAGGATGGATGAGGGTGAGGATGGATGAGGGTGAGGATGGTTAGGATGAGGATGGATGAGGGTGAGGGTGA
>CAJVRN010000118.1:182500-242500 GCA_911728415.1 Lagocephalus sceleratus
GTCTCTTCGGTGGGTGTCTGTGGGCGCGAGTGGGCCCATCGCTGCAGCTGTGGTGTGGAGGACCTTCACCTGTGTGACGGTTCTGTTGATATGGGTTCAAATCCCTCACGCTGACCTTTACAGGACTTGACTGTTTAAAATCACCTCTTCATCTCAATACTGTTGACCTGTGCACTCCCCGTTCTGCTCTGCTGCTGCCTTCAGGGGCAGCAGGAATAAGGACGAGTGACGTACTTATTATTGTAACGATAAAAATGATGCAACCACGAGGTCGGTTTTACAACCAACCCAGCACAAGACAATACACACACACACACACACGCGCGCGCGTGCGCGCACACACAGCGCTCGTATCTACTCCTGCCCTTATCTCCTCCCGACTTGTCAAGTCTACTGCGGGTGTTTACGACCGATATTTGCATGAAATTAAAAGTCGGTATCGCACAACAGCGGTGATGCAAGCAGCCGCCGAGTGTGGGCGGAGCGGTGATGACACAAGCTCCACCGGTTTCTCCTCCCGGGAGAAACTTCCTGCTCCGTGTCCAATTGAGCGTAGCAGGAGGAAAGGGAAAGGGAAGGTCTCTGTGTTTTCCCCCTGACCCCCCCACTCTCGTGAACGGGGTGAGAACAGGGGACAGCACACACATGCACACACACACACACGCACACACTCACATGTACGCACACACACACACACGTCATTCCTAATTGTTCCCAGGTGACTCTCCTAAAAGTCACTTTTAAGAGTGTACAACCCTGTTAATGTATGTTGAATCAGTATTTGTGTGTTTGTGTGTGTGATTATATGTAAATATAAAATGAGCGTATCTTCCAGTTGCAAGCAGGAAAATCAGTTTAATGATTAAACTGAGCAACTTTTTATGGAATGGGGCGGAGCCTGCCTCAGCCCGGGATAGCGACACTGTGTGGGATGTGTGGTTTATTTAAGGCCCTTGCACCCTGAGTATCACAGTCTGCGTGATGGACAACCACCGCACAGGACAACAGGAGCTGCTGATGGAGGTCGCCGCCGCCGCCGCAAGCGCCAAGGCAGTCGGCGGCGGGCCCAGGACCCGCTCGCCCTCCAGGACCCGGCTGAGGCTCGCCGTGGCCCTGTCGGCCACGCTGGGGCTGGCCCTGGGGGCCGCGGCGGCGCTGGCGCTCCACCTGCTCGTCTTCGCTCCGCCATGCGACCCGCCGAGGGGCTCGCCCGACCAAGTCTTCAAGCTGGCCAGTAAGACCCCCCCCCTCCTCGCCTCGCTCCCGGTTTCCCGTTTTTCCCGCCTTTCGGGCTGCTGAACCCTTCGCCGCGTCTCCCCCCACAGCGAGCGACGAGGAGACCTACGACGTCTTCGTGGTGAACAAGACCGCCGAGTACTTAGTCTACGGGTGGCTGAAGTCCACGGGCGCCCGCGCCGCGAAGGTCACCCTCTTCAACGCCTTCAAGAAGAGGCGTGTGCCCCTGAGCGAGAAGACGGTGGAGGACAGGGAGGTGTGGTTCTTCCAGAAGATCAAGATGGTGAAGGGCAGCAGGGTGGGCTTGGCCCAGCTGGCCCCCCACATGCGGGGGCTCTTCCACCTGGTGGAGCTCTGACCGGACTGGCTTCACTGTACATAGTGTGTGTGTGTGTGTGTGCGTGTGTGTGTGTGTGTGTGTGTGTGTGTGTGTGTGTGGGGCGTGCGCACGCGTGTGTGTTTGTTATCTGAATTCACCGGATGAACAGTGATGCATGACTGGACTTCATTTACTTTTACAACCCGTGGAAAGTTTGATTGTGTCCGGATGTGATCAATAAACACCCAAAGGATCGACCTCGTGTGGCGTCTTGTGTTCAGACGAGGTGCTTCGTTGTCGTGCCGTGTGTCATCCCATGAAAGTCGTCCAAAAGAAACAACAGAGCTCTATTAATAGAAAGGGCTGTCTGGTTTTGGCAGCACAAAGTGCTGAGTGAGTGCTGATTGGGAGGTAACCCTCTGTTTCCTCATCTCCTGCATGCACCCTGAGTCCCCCCTCCTCGTTAAACCCTCAGAAGCAGCTTCACGGGAACGTCGAATTTCACCTCGCTTGAAGAAACACCTCGTCGTTCACCTCAACATGTGTCAAACCTGAGCGTTCCCTCTTCACTCGTGTTTCTATAGCTTAAAAAAGGGGGAAAAAATGTGTTTTGAATGCGTTTTTAATCATCCCGATGACGCGGTTTCGTTGTTTTATTTTTCTCCAGTGAATAATTTAAGCTTTGGTTATTCCAAGCAGCACTTCGATCAAGAGTTTCCTGTCCTGCACACACACACACACACGCACGCACACGCGTGCGTGTGTGTGTGCGTGCGCGCGTGCGCGCGTGAAGAAATTCGTGAAGAAATTCCGCAGCATCTTCTGCAGTCGGGAGGATCAAAGCTGAGTTCCCCACAAGACGCCTCCCTCTTCCTGCGGATTCCGGAGATGATTGTCGAACTTTGTCTTCTCCCGTTCTTCCGCCTGGTTCCGGCTTTCCGCTTCTGAAGAAGGACAACAGGAAACCCTTCAGAGTTAACCCCCCCCACCGACCCCGTGACCCCGGGTCACGGGGTCGGTGGGGGGAAAGAGAGGGAGCCCTTTGAAGGGTTTCGGGGGGGAGGACAGTCGTGGGCAGACGGGAGCGGAACTAAAGGCCAAGGGAGGGAAGGGCGATGCCGGAGCTGAGTCAGTCGATCGCAGATGGTGTCGCCTTTGTGACGGTGCCAGCAGATGTGAGCTGGTCGGGCCTCCCCCGACCTCTTATCTGTCTGGATCTCTGCCAACTGCCTCGGCCGGGGGGGGAACCCGCCGCCTCCCCTCCGCGAGGTGCCAAACACCGCCGCGATCAGAACGACCAGAAGGAGGGGAAGGGAGCGCTCCGTCGGCAGCGAATTTTGACGCTGAGACGACAGAAAGGTGCTGCCGCCGCGACTCGCCCAGACGGCCCGAAGTCGCTCTCTCAGTGCGAAACCTGGTTCCTCCGCCCACGCATCGCGGTGCTGCCGCATCCTGTTGTTAATGGATTTGGAGGAAGTGCATTTTTCTTTTTTTTTTTTTTTTTTTTTTTTTGGTCGTTGCGGCGCAAACGACCAAAACAACAAATCCCGCTCCCCGGGGCCGAAAACCATGGGGCGAGCCGCGACTCGCGCCGCGTCGACAGAAATTAACGTCCATATTTGGTGAAGCCGCCTGCGCGTAAGTAGTAGTAGTAGGCGCGTTCCCACGGAGGCGGGCGGCTCGACGACGAGGGTCGGGAGTTGAACCTGGATGCGACGTAGAGAGGCGTCGTTTTATGCTCCCATATTCCCATCACACCCCCCCCCCCCCGAACAGCCTCCACTATCTCAGATAAACATTCAGTAGAATCCTCAACCGTTGAGGGCTGAATCTGAACCTAATCGTCCGTGACTTTTGGCGTCCCTCCACCTCTAATACCGTAAACTCTTCAGTTCAAGTAAACGTCTGAGAATTTTTTTTTTTTTTTTCCCCGTCTGCCGCGTCGCCGTCTGGATGTCTGGACGAAGTCTGGGAGGGAACCGGCGCTCCTAATCGGATCCATTCGCATCGTCCATCACAACCTTCATACCTCTTAGACGCCAGGCCCTCCCTTTCACAATGACCCCCCCCTCCCACTCGCCTACACTTTCCTAGCCACTGTCCCGTCTCCCTGCCGGGGGGGGGAGGGGGTCTTTGACGCCTGGGCGAGCTGTTTCCACTGTGACACAGAAACATCCCCTTCGCACCACGCCGGCCGACTTCCTGTGTGTCTGCTGATGGCAGGTAAACATGTCATCCACCCCCGCACGTTCTCACGCCACCCCCCCCCCACAACCCCCCTCGCCTTTACTGCCGTCGGGTTCGGTTAAATTGGCGCGTGGACGTCCAGGCGGACTCCTGCGTCCCCCCCGCTGGACCCTTAACGGAGGAGGACGCGTTGGGAGCCCCAGAGGTCGTCTGAGGTCGTCTGAGGTCGCCCGAGGTCGCCCGAGAGAGACGACCGCGCGCCTCCTTCGAGCCGCCGCCGCCGCTCCCTCCAGTCGCGCTTCCTGCCTGCGCGGCCGCGAGCGCATCCCCGAAACCGAGGAAACCACAAGACGACAGCCCTCCTGTAAATCTGAGCTCCTGTTCCTCTAAAGTTGCCTCCAGGTTCCGTCGCCTTATCGCCGTTGGCGAGAACGCGAGGTTTTCGGTTACACGATGAGGCCGCGTTCCACGGAAAGCGGGCCAGCGGGGGCCGCCCCCCCCCCCCCATCGCGTGCGGCGTCCACTCGCACCTCAGAGAAGGTTAGCGTGAGAGGAGGTGGTGATTCAGTCCTCCCTCAGGAGGTCAGGAGGTCAGGAGGTCACCGCTGCTGACCCTGGGGGGCTGAGGGGGGGGCTCTGACCCCCGGCGGGGGGGGGTTGCACCTGCTGCTGCAGGAGACACAGCTACTGTTGAGGACACAGAGGCACCTACGTCCATTCATGGTCCTCCTCTCCACTCATCTTCCTCTCCTCATATTCTCCTTCTCTCCCCTCCTATTCCCCCTCTTCCTCTCCTCCTCTCCTCTTCCTCCTCCTCTCCTCCTCTCCTCTCCTCCTCTCCTCTCCTCTTCCTCCTCCTCCTCTCCTCCTCTCCTCTCCTCCTCTCCTCCTCTCTCCTCTCCCTCCTCTCCTCCTCTCCTCCTCTCCTCTCCTCCTCTCCTCCTCCTCTCCCTCCTCTTCTCTCCTCCTCTCCTCCTCTTCTCTCCTCCTCTCCTCCTCTCCTCCTCTCCTCCTCTCCTCTCCTCCTCTCCTCTCCTCTCCCTCCTCTCTCTCTCCTCTCCCTCCTCCTCTCCTCCCTCTCCCTCCTCTTCTCTCCTCCTCTCCTCCTCTTCTCTCCTCCTCTCCTCCTCTCCTCTCCTCTCCCTCCTCCTCTCCTCCTCTCCTCTCCTCCTCTCCTCCTCTTCCTCCTCCTCCTCTCCCTCCTCTCCCTCTCCTCCTCTCCTCCTCTCCTCTCCTCCTCTCCTCTCCTCTCCCTCCCTCCCTCTCCTCCTCTCCTCTCCTCCTCTCCTCCTCTTCTCTCCTCCTCTCCTCCTCTTCTCTCCTCCTCTCCTCCTCTCCTCTCCTCCTCTCCTCTCCTCTCCCTCCTCCTCTCCTCCTCTCCTCTCCTCCTCTCCTCCTCTTCCTCCTCCTCCTCTCCTCCTCTCCTCTCTTCACATGACCTCCTCACCCCTCGTCTGACCTCCTCACCCCTCACATGACCTCCTCACCCCTCCTGTCACCTCCTCACCCCTCACATGACCTCCTCACCCCTCGTCTGACCTCCTCACCCCTCCTGTCACCTCCTCACCCCTCCTGTGACCTCCTCACCCCTCACCTGACCCGGTCCTCTCATCCCTGTCTCCACCTGGACGTCTTTGAGAGTGGATGTGGTCACCGTGAAGAGGAAACATCTGCAGCACATCTGCGCACAGAGGCCGTTGACGCTGCTCGCTCACGCGGGTCGGACCACAAACACGCGTGTTGTCTGCAGCATCCGCAGACGCTGCAGACCTCCCGGTTCCCAGGACGCTGCAGATGTGCAGACATGCAGACATGCAGACGGCCTTCAGCCCACTTTTCTGGTAAAGTCAGTCTTTCCACTCCGTTCAGGCGGAGAGCGGAGCGGGCACATTTCTTGGACAGCCCGCCCACGGCATCTTGGCATGTGTGTGTGCACGTGCGCGTGCGTGTGCGCGTGTGTGTGTGTGCGTGAGGCCGGGGCGGCTGAGTCATCGCGGTAGCCGGCGGGAGAGCAGGCCCAGATAAGATCGCCCGAATGTGGGGGAGACGAGAGAGAGAGAGCCTGCGTGAGGTGGAAACGGTGGCAGCGCGCAGGCCAGAGGTGAGTGAGGTTAAACACACACACACACACACACACACACTCACACACATACTCATACGCACACACACAAACACAAACACACGCTCACACACACACTCACACACACACACACATACTCATACACACACACACAAACACAAACACACACTCACACACACACTCACACACACACACACATACACTCACACACACACAAACACAAACACACATTCACACACACACTCACACACGCACACACACACTCACACACACACATACACACACACAAACACACACTCACACACACACACACACACACAAACACAAACACACACTCACACACACACTCACACACACACACACACAAACACACACTCACACACACACTCACACACACACACACATACTCATACACACACACAAACACACACTCACACACACACACTCACACACACACACACTCACACACACATACACTCACACACACACAAACACAAACACACATTCACACACACACACACACTCACACACACACACACACACACAAACACACACTCACACACACTCACACACACACTCACACACACACATCACACACACACACACACAACACACACACACACACTCACACACACACACTCACACACATGCGCACACACATACTCACACACACACACACACACTCACACACACACACACACACACACACACACACACACTCACACACACACACACTCACACACACACTCACACACACACACACACACACACACACACACACACTCACACACACACACACACACACACACACACACACACACACACACACTCATCACACACACACTCACACACACACACACACACACACACACACACTCACACACACACACACACACACACACACACACACACACTCACACACACTCACACACACACACACACACACAATCACACACACACTCACACACACACACTCACACACGCGCACACATACTCACACACACACACACATACACTCACACACACACACACACACACACTCACACACACACACACACACACACACACACACACACACACACACACACACACACACACACACACACACACACACACACACACACACACACACACTCACACACACACACACACACACACACACACACACATGCGCTACAAGATATTTCCCAAACCCTGGACAGGGGACTCCCCCGGGGGGGTTGTTCGTCCCACCTCGGTGATAAACTTTATCTTGCATCTCGGGTGGGCTTCGGTCTGATGCCTCCATCGTCTCCCCTTCCTCACCCCCCCCCCCTAACCCTCACCCCCCTCCCCCCCAGCATCAGTCCCCAGCCCCATGACACCACGCAGGTGATGCAGGCTCAGCTCACAGGTGGGTGCTGCAGGGTGTCAGGAAGGCGCTGGTGCCCCCCCGGGCCACAGAGGTGACCCCCCCCTTCTTCTTCTTGTTGGGTTCACAGATTCATGTAAGTGCCCCCCCCCCCGTTCATCCCCTTTTACCACTCTCTTTGATTTCTCTCTTTTCCGCTTTGATCTTCTCGCCCCGAGTCCATCAGATCAAAGCAGCCGCGCTGCTTCGTGGTTCAGACTAAATCTTCCTCCTCCGACCGGAGTTTGTCTGGAACGCCACATTCTTCCTCCCCCCTCCTCCTCCCCCTCCTCCCCCCTCACGTCTGGATGCCCAGAATTCAGAAAAAAAACCCCTCTGAAACGATCTTAGACCGGCGGGTTTCCTCCTTTTTCATCCTTTGTGGCTTTGATCTGGTGACAGCATGGTGGGTGTTGGAAAGGAGAGCGGCGCGAATGAGATGCATAATAAGTGTGACCACCCAAGCCGGAGGGGAAAACTGTCAGGGTGGGGGGGGATTTCTCATCTCTGGACCCGCCGGGCCGCCTAAAGGTCACGGCGTGGCCTGACGCACACGCCCCCTCCCCAAAGCGGAGGGGTCGATGGCCAGAGTCAGATTTGTAAAGCGAGCACGTGTGGGTGTGTTGACGACGATCACTTTTAAAAAAAAAACTTTCCAAGAGTTCAACAGGAAACAAAGGTTCGATGTGCGCGACGGGACCGCAGATGATCGCTCTAATTTTTACGCAAACTCCATCTAAGGACGCGAAAATTGACATTTTAAGACCGCGGGGGATAGATTTAAACGTCAAGTCGTCTCCGGATCCGCTCGGATCTTAATTGATTATTGATTTTTTTGATTCCCTCGGCCCGTCGTCGGTGGGGCATCAGCGCCCTCTAGCGGCGGCGGCGGGAACTGGGAAATTCCGAAGTGAGAGGGGGGGAAAAAAAAAAGTTTTTAAAAAAGTTTGAACTTCTTCTGGTGATATTGGGTTAGGGTTAGGGTTAGACTGGGACTAAAAGCTGATTCGTGGCGTGTGGTTGCATCCTCCTGACGTGACGTCATCTGGGTGGTGGTGGTGACTTATTTGAAACAGCGGGCGGCGCTGTGCTTCTTTTATTGTTTCCTGAGGTCTGTGTTCTGATTTCATCCACTTTAATTTTGACGTTCTGATCTTTCAGTGATGTACCTCGTCCTGAAAAACAACCTGAGAGTTCAAATTGAAATTGAAAAAAAGGTGCGCGGCAGCTCGGAGGCCACGCCCATCACCTTGATGGTCGGGGCAGGTGCAGCTGTGACGCAAATGGTCGCCTTTATCTGTTTTAACGTTTTGTTTGATGTTCCATGGTGTGGGCTACTTTTCTTACTGTGTTACTTATTTTCTAACTGGTGCACATCCTACCCCGTGGGGTGCAGGTATCTTAAAGATAATTACTGTAAATCTGAATTTCACAATCGCGTGTTGAGTGTGTGTGAATGGGTGCGTGAGCGTGTTTTTAGCGATGATTGTTGGAGGGTATCCGGAAATAAGTGTTATTTTGTACGCTGGAGCCGTCTCTTCCCCTCACTAGAACACACTTGTGCGGCCTCGATTCTCCTGGGTGGGATGAAGGGATGCGCTGAGCCCCGTCGGTGCAGAAGTTCCAGAAGTGTACTTCTCATAAAACACGCAGTAGAAGTAGTTTGTATTGTGAGTGATGGTGGTGGACCACGTAAAGGTTCCTAAAATGGTGGTTTGAGCCTGGACTTGTTGCACATATTTAAATTTAATGTCAAGTGTGTCAAAAACGTCCCATTGTCACCACCAGATGGGAACTTTCAGAGGGTGGTATTCGTTTTTTTTTTCCTTTTTTGTTTAGATTTCCATTTTTCAGTTGTTTTAGATTATTTTTACTCAAAACGTGGAACAGAGTATCTTTCACTGTTACCGTAATGTCGTGATTATTCGCCATGAAGCGCGGCTGTCATCTGAGTTTTAGAATGAGGATAAATGATAATTGATTTAGTGATAAATCCAGGAGTAAATTCATATATTAAGACACTTCGTTTTTGATTAAAAACGAGCCAGGGAAGTATGAGAAACGACATCAATGCATCACATCAAGAGACACCTCGATACAATCGATCGCTGCAGAA
Source organism: Lagocephalus sceleratus (assembly GCA_911728415.1). Classification (NCBI taxonomy): domain Eukaryota; kingdom Metazoa; phylum Chordata; class Actinopteri; order Tetraodontiformes; family Tetraodontidae; genus Lagocephalus; species Lagocephalus sceleratus. Next base: position 191,829 of record CAJVRN010000118.1, read on the forward strand.
CAAATGATCAATGTGACTTGATGTAGTTCAGCAGATGGTCGGCAGGTGTCGCCAAAAACACCGAAAACCACGAACTGATTCATTTACACTCAGTTCCCCTTTCCTCTCACCTTTCAAGGCTCTCTCTCTCTCTCTCTCTCTCTCTCTCTCTCTCTCTCTCTCTCTCTCTCTCTCTCTCTCTCTCTCTCTCTCTCTCTCTCTCTCTCTCTCTCTCTCTCTCTCTCTCTCTCTCTCTCTCTCTCTCTCTCTCTCTCTGTGCTACATTTTGGTTTTCATAACTTCAAAGGACCGTTTGAGGGTTCAAGTCTTGGTGTTACTGTCGAGGTTAGAACTGAATTTAGGTTAGTCAGTGTATCTGTTCCTGTTTGTGTGTGTGTGTGTGTGTTACACTTTAGGTTTTCGTAACTTCAAAGGGCTGCCTGAGAGTTCAAATCTTGGTGCCACTGCCAAGGTTAGAACTTTAGGTTAGAGTCTGTGTGTGTGTTCCCGTGTGTGTGTGCAGCGGGTGCTGTGATTCAGCCACAAACAACCACATTGATGAAGAGGACTCGTCAGTTCTGAGCAGCGTCCTCGGGCAGAGATTAAAAAAAAAAAGGGACGCTCAGATTAAGAGAAATGGAAACTCTTCTCCTGAAGTCGCCTGCAGCACGCCGAGACCCTTGTAGCTTCACACAGGAAGGAAGTGCACGTCAAGCCTGCCACCGCTGTGCCCCCACCCCGCGTCACACACGCCGCGGCCGCCTGATCGCTCGAGGCCTGCGGTGGGTTGCAGCCGAGGGTGTTGGGCTGCACGAGAGGAGCCTGCTGCAAAAAAAAAAACAACCAAAAACGCGAACGCACGGAATCAAAGTCAGCGTTTCTAAAAACCCTCCGATGAGTTGGACTCATGAAGAACACGACACACACACGCGCACACACACACGTCTGGGGTCACCTTAAATTATTTATTACCTCAAAACCATCACACACGTGGACCTTTGGGCTCTTGTGAGCGCACGTTTACTCACGTATATATTAAAATAAATATTTAATTGATGCAACGTCAATTAGTGTTTACATTACTGTTTACATTCTATAGAAACACATCATCTTCATCACCATCATCTTCTTCATCACCATCATCTTCTTCTTCATGATCATCACCATCATCTTCATCATTCATCATCATCTTCTTCATGATCATCACCATCATCTTCATCATATTCTTCATCACCATCATCATCATCATCATCATCTTCTTCATCATCATCACCATCATCTTCATCATCATCATTGTCATCTTCTTCATCATCACCATCATCTTCTTCATCACCATCATCTTCTTCATCATCACCATCATCTTCTTCATCATCACCATCATCATCATCATCATCATCATCACCATCATCATCATCATCATCACCATCATCACCACCATCACCATCTTCATCACCATCTTCATTACCATCATCTTCATCATCACCATCACCACATCATCATCATCACCACCATCACCATCTTCATCACCATCATCATCATCATCACCACCATCACCATCTTCATCACCATCTTCATTACCATCATCTTCATCATCATCTTCATCATCTTCTGCTGCCTCAGATCTTGTAGAGGCCAAAGAAGTTGGCGTAATGGGCGTGGCTGAGGAAGGCGGGGTGCGACACGTTGACGTACACCCTGTCGCTGCTCTGCAGCTGCATGGCGGAGGCGAGGTAGCTCTCGGTGGTCCAGGAGCGCGGCGAGGGCCCGGGGCAGAAGGCCGCCCTGTGGGCCTCCATCAGCGTCACGGGGGAGCGCCGCCCGCCCCGCCTCACGAACACCGCGTGCAGGAAGGAGGAGGCGGGGGAGCAGTCCCTGAAGACCAGCTCCACCCGCGAGTAGACGTGGTAGACCCCCGTGGCGTTGACCCGCAGGGCGCCGTCCTCCAGCTGGTAGGGGGACCCCCCCGAGGTGAAGGCCCGGCCCACCTGGGACTCCCACCTCAGGGTCTTGGAGAACTTCTCACTTTCGATGCGCCCTGAAGCACAAGAGGGAAACAGATCCGTGAGGTTGGATCCATCGACGACGTGTCCCGGTTCCTCCTCGGCGAGGGTCTGACCGTACCGATGACGTGGGCGGCGGGTCTGTCTTCATCGACTTCGTCCTTCAGAGGCGGCGGGTGGGCACCTGAAACGGGCGAGACCGGCGTCAGCTCCTCCTCGCTCCCGCGAGACCCCGGACGCGACGGCACTCACCGATCTGCTTCTGCGCCGCGTGAAGCTGCTCTGCGGGTTTTGCCTTCACCTTCAGAGAGACGGAAGAAGAAGAAGGAGGAGGAGGAGGAGAAGAAGAAGAAGAAGAGAGGAGCAGCTCATTAGCACCAGCCCTCAGCACTTCCTGTCCCTGGTTGGTGACCACAGATGGAACGGATAAGACCGAGGGCTGCGTCTCTGAATGTCAGGGGCGGAACACTCGGCGTTCTTTAGTAAAAGCTGATTCTGTGTTAACTTTCCAGCCCATGTTCCACCCCCCCCCCCAATTAAACCTCAGACACTCGCACCTTTCACACCTTCCTCCTCATCCACCAGAGTTCTCTTCCACTCGACAACTTTAGCACAACCACTTTATGAAGGTTTCACCCTCTTTACGTCCACGCTGCTGCAGCCCCACCAACATAAAGCCCCCCCCGGCCCCCCTCGAGCCCCCCCCGGCCCCCCAGCACATCAGAATGATCTTACCTCTCTCAGCTGCTTCTTCATCCCGTAGATCTCGTAGGCTTCGAACCCCAGCCCCGCGAACGCCAGCAGGAAGAGCACGAGCACCACCAGGGCCGCGCAGGGGCTCATCGCCGCGGGGCCCCCGCTCCTCCTCCGCCCCCGCCCCCCCCCGCCCGGGGGGACTGGGGGGGGGTTGGTCCAGCAGGGCACGAGGGTGGGCTGCTGGTCGAGGTGTTGCGAGCCCCCGCCCGCGTCCACCAGGAACACCTGAGGGAAGGGGTAGGTCTGGTCGCAGCTCATGGCGCAGGTCCTGCCGGGGGGGCCGTCTGCATGCGTCTGGTCCCTCTGCACGGGGGGTGTGGACTTTTGTCTCAGCGTGTCACGCCACGAATGTCACGGTAATCACCTCCCACCAGCGCGCCTCCCACACACACACACACACCAGGCTGTGCACGAGCGCGCACAAGCAACAGCCTCATGTCCTGGGCCTCCACACGCGTTCCCAAACGTCCCCTTGCGCCCCCCCCCACCCTTCCGAGGAAGACGGGACGCCGGCGCTCCCGCTTTCGCAGCAGCGGAGGAACGAAACGTGCACGACTTTGTCTGCGCGTATGAGCGGATTCTCGGTGGGACGGATGCGTCCGCCACATGAAAAGGATGCGCGTCTCTGTTCGTGCTGTCTGGTCGTGAGACGCAGCTCTGGAGGTGAGAACCTAAACCCAACAAACGCCTCACAGACGACAGCAAAGCGCAACGAACCCTCACCACACGTGCACGCGCGCGCACGCGCCGTGTTGTGTTGTGGGACCGACACCCAAGACGACTTGTGTTGAAGTGACGTTTACTGATCAGGGGACTCAAAGACACAGACACAGCACACACACGCAGATCCAGGACACAGAGAGCTTTGGAAAGAGAGAGACAGTCAGGAGGTCACAGGTTCTCAACATCTACAGTCCCAGCTCCTCCAAACAGACTCGACCTTGGGGAGGGCAGAAGCACCCAGCCGCTGTTTGGCTGCTGTTTTGTCTACGACTGGAGCTGACCTCAACTTAAGGACACCAAATAAGAACACAGAGAAACTAACTCTCCCTCCATGTGGGCCACCCTCTTCCTTTTGGGTGTGAGAGGGTGCAGGGCAGGTGCTCCTCTGGGGGGGGTCGTGCAGGTGCTCCTCTGGGGGGTTCTCACGTCTGACACACAGTGTATTAGTCTCTCTGACATCGAGGCCCGTCTTCCCGTCAGACGTTTGGGTTTGGTTTCTCCCGGGCCCCCGCAGAGACGGAGGGAAGCCCACCGGCTGGCCTCCATTCGCGCGCAGAGAAACTGCACGGTAAGCGCGGCGGACCCGTTTCCCAGAAGCTGCAGGTCTGCGAGAGCAGTAGCTGCGACTGGTGCAGGTGGGAGGGGCTGGTTTTGGGGTCTAACCGAGCCCTCTTGTGTGTAGGTGCTGCAGGCGGAACTGGAGAGCGCGCGCGCCTCCCTGAATCAGCAATAACTGCGAAGAACTGCTGTTTCTCACTGCGTCTGCTCTTTCTGTTGTAGAACAGAGGGAGTTGTGGTCGCGGTGACTGATTTCACAAACGGAGGGAAGCCTGAAAATGATAAATCGGTATTTCTGACATTACTCAATTTCCACCTGGCAGCGAGTGGAGGAGCAGAGGAGGCCTTTTCGGGTGACATCTAGTAGACGAGGGTTGAGATTGAGAGCCAACGCCGTCACGTGTCGCAGTCCTCGTCTGAGGAGGAGTAGCAGTCCAGTCCCAGGACGTGAGCCGGAGGCGTCCGCGCCGCTCCTCCCTGCTCCGCTTCACGACAGGCCGCGGTCCCGCCGCCGCCGTCGGCGGGCGCGTCCCCTGCCCCGAGACGCCCCGACGACGGGCGGCGGAGGTTGGGCAGGCCGCGCTGCAGCGCCCCCACCAGGCCCTGCGTCTGCGAGGGGCCCGGACGACCGGGGGCTCCTCGGAACGCCGCCGCCGCCACCGCCAGCCGCGCCCGGTCGAAGCAGAGGGGCTGGTCCTGAGCCTCGCAGGCGGGCGCCGGGTTTCGGTCTCGAGGCGGCGGGCCCGCCCCCCCGTCTCCGTCGCCCCGGCCCTCGCTGGAGCGCGCGTCACACAGACGAGGGACTTTGGCTGAGAACAAGAGTGGAAAAAAAGGGTCACCCGCGTCCGCGTTGAACGTCCTCCGACACGTCAGCAGCCGTGGAAACAACGGCACAGCGAACCCTCGATATCGCGCGCTTCGCTTTTCGCGTGCGTTGTGCTCTGAGTCCAGATCGGCGAACTGACGGAGAAAAGGCACCTGCGGTCTCACCCAACAGGAGGAGGAAGAAGTTTGAACTTTGAGAGAGTTTAAATAAGAGAACTGTGAGAGAATGTTAAAGCCTGTGAGAAGAGTGTATAAAAGTGTGTGTTTGGGGGTGTTAGGGCCTTAAAACATGTAAAATAATTGTAAAAAATAAAGCTTTACTTCAGGGATTTCGTCTATCGCGTGTTACTTCAGGACCGTAACCCCCCCGATAAACGAGGGTTCGCTGTTTCTCAGCCTGAGCACGAACACACGTGTTTATCTCACATGGACGAGGGAGGTCCTCCTCTAGAAGCGTGTCGGTGTCAGGCCCCTGACCCGCAGCCGGGGCCCCCGGGGCGTCTCCCCTCCTCCTGCTGTAGGGCCGAGGGGTCCAGGGCTGGTGTCTGCAGGACGGGTCGAGCGCTCGCAGTTTAGCGAGGAACCGCTTGTACTCTCTCTCCAAAGCCTCGATGTTCAGCTGGAACTCGGCTATCTTCCTCTCCGGGTAGTGGGTCAGCTGGGACTGCTGCAAAGACGGGAACCAGGGAGATTGAGGCGACCCTACATCGGTTTAATGTGCTCCCTTACCCGTAAATAGTACTCGATTTCGTTCTTGATGCTCGGGATCCACTTTTTCACAGACGAGGGCGAGTTGAGGGTGGACTGTGGAGACGACGTTGGCTGTTAGAGAACGTGAAAGCGACAAGACGAAGTTACAGAGACTCGCGTTACCAGCTTGGGCCTCCGCTCCTGCACGTTTTGGCGTTTTGAGGCGTCCTCTGGGCAAGGGGGAGGGGGGGAGGGGGTAAAGTGAGAGGGGGGGGACAAAGGGGGAGAGGGGGAGACAAAAGGGGAGAGAGGGGGGTAAAGTGAGGGGGAGGAGAGGGGGACAAAGGGGGAGAGGGGGAGGCAAAGGGGAGGGGAGAGGGGGCAAAAGGGGAGAGGGGAGGCAAAAGGGGAGAGGGGGGAGGCAAAAGGGGAGAGGGGGAGGCAAAAGGGGAGAGGGGGGGGGTAAAGTGAGATGAGGGGGAGGCAAAAGGGGAGAGAGGCAAAAGGGGAGAGGGGGAGGCAAAAGGGGGAGGGGGGGGGGAGGGGGGAGGGGGGGACAAAAGGGGAGAGGGGGAGGCAAAGAGGGGAGGAGGGGGGACAAAAGGGGAGAGGGGGAGACAAAAGGGGAGAGAGGGAGGCAAAGGGAGGGGGGGAGGCAAAGGAGAGGGGGAGGCAAAAGGGGAGAGGGGGAGGCAAAAGGGGAGAGGGGGAGGCAAAAGGGGAGAGGGGGGGGGGTGAGGGGGGAGAGAGAGGGGGACAAAAGGGGGAGAGGGGGGACAAAAGGGGAGAGAGGGGGACAAAGGGGGGGGGGGAGGCAAAGGGGAGAGAGGGGGGGACAAGAGGGGGAGAGGGGGGGAGTGAGATGAGGGGGACAAAAGGGGAGAGGGGGAGGCAAAGGGGGAGGGGGAGGCAAAAGGGGAGAGGAGGGGGGACAAAAGGGAAGGGAGGGGGAGGCAAAAGGGGAGAGGGGGGACAAAAGGGGAGAGGGGGGGTAAAGTGAGATGAGGGGGGAAAAGGGGAGAGGGGGAGGCAAAAGGGGGAGAGAGGGGGGGGTAAAGTGAGATGAGGGGGGAGGCAAAGGGGAGAGAGGGGGGAGGCAAAAGGGGAGAGGGGGGAGGCAAAAGAAAGGGGGAGGGGGAGGCAAAAGGGGAGAGGGGGAGGGAGAGAGGGGGGACAAAAGGGGAGAGGGGGAGGCAAGAAGGGGAGAGAGGGGGAAAAGGGGGGAGGGGGGAGGTAAAGGGGAGGGGGGACAAAAGGGGGAGAGGGGGACAAAAGGGGGAGAGGGGGGACAAAGGGGGAGAGGGGGGAGGCAAAGGGGAGAGGGGGGACAAAAGGGGAGGGAGGGGGAGGCAAAAGGGGAGAGGGGGGTAAAGTGGAGATGAGGGGGGACAAAAGGGGGGAGGGGGGACAAAAGGGGAGAGGGGGGACAAAAGGGGGGAGAGGGGGGACAAAAGGGGGGGGGGGAGGAGGGGGGGGGGGAGGGGGGGACAAAAGGGCAAAGGGGAGAGGGGGACAAAGGGGGAGAGGGGGGACAAAGGGGAGAGGGGGGAGGCAAAAGGGGGAGAGAGGGGGGGACAAAAGGGCCGTCGTTTAGTGGATAAACAGTAATAAACGAGGAGGAGGTGGCGGCTGTCCGCGGGCCCCCGGCCCCCCGGCTCGGCCCCCAGACCCCGGCCCCGGGCCCCCAGCCCTCCCCCGGCCCCCCCTGCCTCCCCCCAGGCCTCCCCCAGCCTCACCCTGCCTCTCCTTCTGCAGCCACAGCCTGTTCAAGCCGCCCATCTGCTTCTCCTCGTTTCTCGCCATGGCCGGTTTCAAAACAAAGTCACGTGGCGGGGTCACGTGACTTGGGGGGGCCGCGTTCTTCTTCGCTGGCTCCCCGCGCGGTGACGCAGCGCCGCCGCCGGACCGGAGGTGTAACAGCAGGCCTCGAATTACGCTTATTATTAGTCACTTTTTCTTTGAATTAAGAGATTATTTTAGTCCGTGTCTCCTTTTAAACATCAACCCCCCCTCCACCACCCTCGAAAATAACTGGTTTGCTGTGCGCCCCCTCCTTTCACTGCTTCTCTTCTCGTTTATTTCCTGGCACATCAGCAAACACTTGCATATAATTAAAATAATTGAAATAATTTTCTCTTTAAATAGTCGTAACACCCACTATTTTCAAGGCTTTGATCCACACTGGGCGCTGGAGGTGAGGAATAGTACCCTTCCAACTATTAGGACCATAACCCGAAAAGGTTTGTACCATATTCTTCTTATAATTCATCAACATCACGATATAATCCTGGATTTTATCGCCGTTTCGTGTACTGTGATCTCCATTTGTGACCTCCCTTTGCAGCTCCACCTCTATCCCTCTGTGGTGTCCATAAAAAACTAATTTCATTAGTCATCAATTTGATTTCTCTTCCAATAAATGAGCACAAGGAAACACGTGTACACGGATTATGAGGAGAAAAGGAAAGAAAAAGATACACTTTCCCCACAAAAGTAACATTAAAGGCAGAAGCGACATCGCGTTTATTGTGATATCCACCCAGGCACCTTCCCCATCATTAACCAGTGCTCTGGGCCCTCATGGCTCCCCTAATCCAGGGTTTATAGATTAACTATATTGATGACAGCCTGCGCTCTGATCAGATCTAATCCCGTTCTTTGGGTTTTGATCCTTTTTCCACCAGCGTGTCCCAGAGCGACGACAGGTCTGGTGGTCCTGCTCTTTTGTCCCTATAATATGGGAATAGAGGCACCAGAGGCATCTGTAATCTGTGTATTCACACATGTATTCACACATTTGTAACGTGTAACGTGTGTGTGTGTGTGTGTGTGTGTGTGAGGTACACGTGTATTACTGTGTGTGCCTGCTTTTCTCCACTGCGCAAACTTCAAGAATGTTCAACACGAGTTCCCTCTGGTGGGGGAACACACACACGCACAAACACACACGCACAGACACGCACGCACGCACACACACACACACACACACACACACACACACACAGTTCTGAAGTGACCTTTGTGTCTCTGCTGTCCTCAGTGGCTCTTTCTTTCTCTCTTTTTCGTTTTAATAAGGCCATATCAACCCCCCACACAAGGCTACCAACCTCAGTACCGAAACACATAGACGTGTGGCCCACGGGTATCTTCCAAACTGACATTATTATCGCGATTAGGATGGAAAAACCCACGATTGGTGCCAAAAGTGTGTGAAAACCACACATTAACGCTTAATGAGAGAGACGTTATGAGCGTGTTCAACACCGGCAGGGTTTAATGAAAGCACATGTGGCCTTGGTTTAAAATAAAGATATCAAATTCGGGTATTTTTAGAAAATATATATATATATATAAATATATAAATATTGGGCCATTAATAACAACACAACAGAATAAAGGCAAAATCAGTTAAAAATCAAAAATCAGGAGTGACTTGGGGGCTTTAAATGTGACTTTCTAGACATTTGTACTCGGGTTGTTACGCTGTGTGTTAATCTTTTGTCTGATTTGCAGCTTCTCGGATTATTATTACACAGAGATTAGAACAGATTCGCTTCCCGTAAGACACGCCCCCTCCCTGCGTGACGTAGGTCTTCCGAGCGACCCCTGCCCATATATGGTAGGGAAGGACTCCGTTTTCCGGAATGATGTCATGCGGCAGCGAGTTTGAAAAATATGTAAATGTGGCATAAAATTATATTTAATAATTAGAATTAAGACAAACACACAGACGACAACATATGTCTGCTTCATCGTCTCTTTTCTACTGTCAGGACTTCAAATAAGGACAGCGCAAGGTTGTCATTTTACAATAAACACGAGTTGAAGATAAAAATGAGGGGAAAGCGTAAAAGGCTCGTCGATGCGTAAAAAACGAAGAAAAACTGCGGTTTCTTATTAAAACACACAATAAAAAAGAAGGAATCCACCTATAAAAGCCAAGAAGTCTCTTCTGTGAGACAAGAAAACAGAGAAGACAACGAAGGAAGAAAATATGGGTAAATAAATGGGGGCAACTACAATTGTGTTTAAAAATTACATTTATTCAGTAGTTCTGATGATATAATTAAGATTAAAATTACAGAACTAAATCAGGGGTGACCGTGTGTGGATGGAGCGGCGTTTGTCGCCCTCTGGTGTTCATGGTGAGCAGCGACACGTGGCTTCACCTGCTTTAATTTATCAAGAATATTTAAGAATATTTATCAACCAAACCCACATTATAACTGCAAACCAGAGGAGGTCAGGTCGTGTTTGGCAAAATACATAAACGTTTGAACCTAACTTTGATGTCAACCACTGCTACATAAATGGGGGGGACTCAAATGGGAATGGGTTTTCAACTAATGTAACGATTGATATTATTTATACATTCGTGATATTTCTGTGCTTTTTTTTTTTTTGCTCCCTGTGTCGTTAACCTCTGCGTTCTCTTTTGGTAGATCAGTGTTGAGCACACAAACCCGTTTGCTCCTGGTAAGGAAACCAGATAAGGTCAGTGGACTAAGATAGATAAACAATGTGGACACAATCTCCCATACATCTAAAGTGGCGCTATTGAACCCCGTTTGAGTGTGCTCTATTCATATTCTACACAAGGGGCTTTATTTACACTTTATTTTTCAGGTTTTTTTTCCCCCCTTTTCACAACAGGATCTGCTCTGATATTATTACAGATATTCTGTCATTTATCTTTCAAGACAGGAATGCCTCAGATGTCCTCAGATGAGGTGTCTCAATTACTCTGTGGTAACGTGACCCTCGGCTGATTGTAATACAGTAACGTGCAGAGGAGCGCGAGGAGCTCCACGCTGCCCCAAACTCCTCAGCCGTGGTCGGAGGACCTCTTCGGGACGAGGCGACCCTGGGCCGCAGCGATCACTTAAGTTGGATCAATAAACCGGCCCTGATGGAATTCACCTCGAGGTGCTGGGAACTCGGAGCTCTTGCGACATGTTGCAACATGTTTTATTGTTTGCGCTCCTGACGCGGCACACCCACTTTTCTCCTGTCAGTGAGAAGAACTCAGACCACATTGCTTCGTTTTTGTCCTCTTTATTTTCTTAAATATCGATTAGTTTCTGAAGTGCTCAGAAAACACAAAAAAAACATAAAAAATTAAAGTATTCTTATTACAAATGGTAAACATAAGTACTCCAAGTTGATCTTATATACATATAACAATGAGTGAAACCCCATTAAACAACTTTAGAAAAAACACAAGTAAATCTTGAAGCTTTTCTAACATAACTTCTTACAATTAAGAAAGAAAGAGTACGTTGTACTGTAACTCAGAAGTCAGGCAGCTTTCGTGAACGTTTCAGGCCAACACGCCCAAGCTCAGGCCCTTTTGTGACCACAGCGAGAAAAGTCTGGAAGAAGAAAAGTTCTAATACTGAAGTTTCTCCTTTGATGGTCACGGTGGTGGTGTTGGTGTTGGTGGAGGGGGGGTGTTCCATGCAGAGCTCGGAGGAAATCAAGAAAACTTTAGTCCGATCCAGTTCTGGAGAGCAGAGACGTGGTGGCTTCCTGCCCCCCCCCTCCTCCTTTGCGTCACGGCTGATGAGCTCCTCTCCGGGGGCGCGCACCGACGCACCAGGACCGCGCGTCCTAGCCCCGGGCCCCCGCCGGCGTCGCGCCGCCCCGCGCCCCGCCGTTGGTTTCTTCCGCACGCGAGTCCTCCTCGGCTCCGGGCCTCAGAACGTCTGGAGCTGCTGCGTCAGCATCAGCTGGCAGCCGCTGTTGACGTGGTTCATCACCTTCTGCTTCAGCTGGGCCACCTGCTCCCGCAGCATGTTGGCCGTGGACGCCAGCTCCGAGTTCTGCGACTTCAGGGTCTTCACTTTCTCCTCCAGCCGAGAAATGCGCTCCAGTTTCCTCTTCCGGCACTTGGAGGCGGCTATGCGGTTTCTCATCCGCTTCCTCTCGGCCTTGATGCGCTCCTGGCTCTCCATGTCGATGGGGGAGAGGGGGGGGGTCTCCCCGGGCATCTCCGGCACCGTCTGCGGCTCCTCCTTGAGCGCCGTGAGCCGCGGGATCTGGGCCGCGGAGGGCTGCGCGTAAATGGGGAGCTGGGGCGGCGCGGCGGGGAAGGTGATGGCGGGCGCGGAGGTGGTGTAGCCGGGCGCCGGCGCGGTGCTGACGGCCGGGTTGTAAGTGTTCAGGTCCTCGTAGACCGGCGAGTCGGCGCGCAACGCGCCGCCGAAGACGGAGGACGCGCCGGGCACGGAGGACGCCGGCGGGAGCGCGGCGGTCTGCGGGGGCGAGGCGGCGCTCACGGCCGGCGTGCCCGGCATGTGCTGGTGGTGCAGCTCGGCCAGGGCGCGCACGAAGCCCTCCGCGAAGCCCTCCTGCTCCTCGGTGACGTTCTTGGGGCAGATGAACTGGGTGGGGGTCGGCGTGGTGGTCACCAGCCCGTTGCTGGACTGGATGATGAGGCGCTCCAGCTCCGGCGAGGCCAGCTTGAGCAGCCCCACGTCGGGGGACGTGAGCAGCTCGCCGGCCTTGGCCCGCAGGTGGGGCTTCAGGGAGCCCGTGGGGTCGGACAGGTTCAGTGTCATGTTGAGTTTCAGCGCTTTGGGGTTGCCGTACGCGTACCCGGCGGCGTCGTGCTGGGAGAAAGCGTTCAGAGAGTCGTCATAGAAAGTAGTTTCCATCTTGGTATACATAGAAGAGAAACCAAAAACAACGTCTACGGTCTTCTTCCTGGTTCGTCAGTCGTGCCGGGGAGTGGAGGGGCCGAAAAAAGCAGCAGCAGCTCCGGCGTCCGAAGCGTCCGCGCCGTGCGTAAAAAGTTCCAAAAAACTTTCCCGACGCGGGAAATTCGGGACTTACTTCGGAGGAACGGCGGCCCGTTCCGGGGCAAGGGGGGGCGGGGGGGTGTGTTAAGGGTCCCGGGAGCGTCCGTGCGCGGCTGCGAGTGTCGGTGTGCCGCGGCGGCAGCGCTGCGTCGTCCGCCCGGTGCTGCGCGTAGTCCGGCCGCTGCGCCGCGGAGCCCAGCTTATCTGCCGCCGCCGCCTCTCTAAAAATAGCCATGACCTCACGGCGGCGCGCTCCCATTGGTCGGGGGGGCGGGGCCCGGCCGCCCCGCGGGGCCACGCCCACTAGATAGCCCGCGTTGCCCCGGGCGACCACCACCCAGAAGATTCTCAGCCTCGCGGTGGATTGTGGGATGACGTAATGCGGCGGAGCGAGCGTAAGCGCGGTGCATTGTGGGATGACGTATTTGTTTTTGAATATCTGGTTACCCGCTCCCGCAGTTTGGGTCCTTTTTTCTCGCATTTTTCTCTCTCTAAAGGCTTAAACCGGCTTATTTACCCCGTTTTGGGGTGTTTGTGCGCCTTATGAAGTCGGCCGAAGCAGTTCTAGTCCGCGGCGTGCGGTTTAATCTCCGCGTCGCGGAGCCCTGCAGCTGCAGCACAAGCGCACTTTTGCACGTTTACACAACGCAAACTGCACAAAAACAGCCCCCGGAGACGCGTTTTGATCTGCGGAGCGCGGAGGACACTTTATTCCGTTAAAGGAATAAGCGGCGCTGCGCTATGTTCGGTCCCAGCCCGTGTTTTGCTCGGATCAGAGGTGTTAAATTGACTAAAAAAACCCAAACTTTCAGGGTGTTTGTACCCGTATTCTTCCACGTGCGCCTGCAGCCGCGATGGAAACATTACTTGATTGGAGTTTTTCTTGGTTTCGGTCTGGAATATCGTGCTGGTCTGTGGTCGGTGGTCCTCTATTATCATATAACACACACACACACATCGTTCCACATCATTTTTACACAAACACACACACGAATTCCACATCATTTTTACACGCACACATCCACACACACATGCATCATCCCACATCATTTTTACACACATACACACACATGCATCATCCCACATCATTTTCACACACACACACACACATCGACACACACACACTCATCTTGCTGAGGGATTCAAACTCTGGCTCTTTGGCATAACCAGATACTTCACTGAACGTCCTCGGCCCGGTTGAGGAGCCGAGCTCGTTCACCTCAGGAGTGTCTCCGTCACCTTTAAGGACGGACGCGCAGACGGACGCGCAGACGGTCGTGCAGACAGACGTGCAGACAGTCGTGCAGACAGTCATGCAGACAGTCGTGCAGACAGTCGTGCTGACGAACGTGAGACAGGCGTGCAGACGAACGTGAGACAGGTGTGCAGACAGTCATGCAGACAGTCGTGCAGACAGTCGTGCAGACAGTCGTGCAGACAGTCGTGCAGACGGTCGTGCAGACACTCGTGCAGACGAACGTGAGACAGGTGTGCAGACAGTCGTGCAGACAGTCGTGCAGACAGTCGTGCAGACAGACATGCAGACAGTCGTGCAGACAGACATGCAGACAGACATGCAGACAGACGTGCAGACAGTCGTGCAGGCGTTCTCTCACCAGCGGGGTGAACGTTCCTCGTCGTCCGTGTCAGGGGGTGTAATTAGTGGACGCCCCCCCAGCGGTCTTAATGACGGAGGGGTCAGCCGGAGCGCTTACGTGTTCTACCTCACCCCCTCACCCCCCCTCACCCCCCCATCACCGCCGTCTGGGTCATCGTCCGCCCCGCCGCCATTACTGCCTACCATCTCCAGAGCGGCACGTCTAAAGACCCCCCCCCCCGTGTGGCGAGTAAATCAGGCCCGGCGCTGGCCGGGCTCGGAGAGGCACCGGGAGGAGGATGAACCCGGTCGTAAAGCACCGGCGCCTGTCTGACACTTTATGGCCGCTAATGTCGCCTTTATGTACCGCTCCATACGTCAAACCACCGCCATTAATAAAGCCCCCGGCCCGACTCCACGTTGTTCAAGGACCGCCGTCCCAACGCAAACCCAAGGGCGTTTACGGTGCTGCACATTCACCGTTTTTTTTTCTTTTTTTTTAACGAGGCTTCATTAGATTAAGATTTCCGCGGCCGTAACTCACGCTGCTGTAAATTTTCAGCCATTTCATTAACTTGTGATGCTTAATTTCATCAGCGTCGCCACGGCGACGCCGTTAGAGGCGGCGGGGCGGAGCGGGGGCCGTTCCGCTGCGCCTTCCAGCGGCGTCAAAGACGTTCCCCTGTTTGCCTGTTTGGATCAACCGCGAGTACCGTGTTTTCTGGACTACAAGTCGCTCCGGAGTGTAAGTCGTACCAACAAAGAAACGCAGACCAAAGAGGGAAACAACATATATGAGTATCACTGGAGTATAAGTCGCATCCTGTTGAGGAAATCTCTTTGATAAAATCAACACCAAGAACAGAAGTTGAAATAACAATAGAATACAGAACAGCTGAATAGGTGTACGGTATGATAACGTGACACATTCAGATAACGTTACGACGACTGAGAACGTGCCTGGGGCGTTAACGTGACATATTAACAGTCATTCCGATAACTAGAGCACAAAGAACACGCTAACACGTTTACCAAACCATCAGTGTCTCCAAATCACTAAATCAATGAAATCTTCATCCTCTTCGTCACTTCTAAACAACTTTAGACGATGCGCCTCTTCCTCTTCTACGTCGCTTTTGTGTTCATCGCTTCACATATAAGTCTATCTGGAGTATAAGTCGCCCCCCCCCGGACACACAATGAAGAGAGACCGCGACTTATAGTCCGAAACATACGGCAGGTGGTCCGGGTTGCCTGCCGCCCCGAAATGGGCGAATTAGGCGAGGGTTAAACATATGATGTCATTTAAAGTGGTTAAGTCGTTTAAACGAAGCCTTTTTTAGAGGCAGGGCCAACGGGGGGGGGGAGTCAGACCGCCGCAGATTCGGGTTTACACACTTTCAAATTGCGTCGAGCGCCGACCGCTTAAACGTTCCAGCGTGGTCGCATCGGCAGGGCCTCCTTTTCTTTTCTTCGCCGGTCGCCATGCGTGAAGTTATAAAAGCGTAACCGCAGCGCGCCGGGGTTGTGTGTGTGTGTGTGTGTGTGTGTGTGTGTGTGTGTGTGTGGGGGGGGGGCAGGAACCCAACTGTTAAAGAGCTTGTCAGACGTGCGCTCACCTGCAGCGCTGGTGGGTTTTAACACGGTTCGGTTTCAAACCAGCGCGGGCCTCGGGCCGTCGTCATCGATGAACCTCCGCGGTTGATTGGGCGACGCCTGCGGGGGTGCCCCCCCCCCCGGGGGGACCCGTAAGGCCTCTCCTGCTCGGCTTCCTGCTCAGTTTCTCACTAATTTGAAGGCTTTTACGACCCCGAGCGGGCCGGGTTCTCCTCGCGCACGCGAGGCTGCGGCGCTGCTGCTGCGGGGGGGGTCGGGGGACGGCGAGCCAGATGTTGCTCGCCGGACACATCAGGGTTAAGGATGGAGGCGAGAGGGCGTCCTCGCCCC
The DNA here is from genome assembly GCA_911728415.1 of Lagocephalus sceleratus. Taxonomy (NCBI): domain Eukaryota; kingdom Metazoa; phylum Chordata; class Actinopteri; order Tetraodontiformes; family Tetraodontidae; genus Lagocephalus; species Lagocephalus sceleratus. Next base: position 207,704 of record CAJVRN010000118.1, read on the forward strand.
CCCCCCCAACGTCTACTTGTTTGGTTGGCGGTATGAAGGTCCGCTCTCCAAGCTGTTGTCCCGGTAACGGAGCGTCGCCTCCAGCCGGGGCGGTCTCAGGGAACATCTGGATGGTCGGGAGTGATGCCGGTCACCCCACCACCAACCCCCCAACACCCCCCAACCCCCCTCGTGATGAGACTGCACTCCGTCGGGACTCTGGGAAGTGAGGTCTCGACCCGCTGCAGGACCGAGCCTCGCTCAGCAGAGCCACGCTCGCGCAGGGACGCAACCCCCCTTGCAGCCCCCCTCGCAGCCCCCCCTCGCAGCGCCCCCCTTTCCTTTCCCTGCGTCTGCGCCTTTGTGCTGAGGCTGATAACAAACGCAGGCTCCCGGACCCACACGTGTTTTCCCTTCTCCCAGCCCCTCTCCTCCCATAAACCCCCGCGTCTCGCTGGAGTGATTCATCGTTGCCTCCTCTGCTCTCCTGACCTCGCGCTGGTTTTTCCCCCGGACTGGACCCCCCCCTCGCGCACAGACCCCACCCACACACCCACCCACGCGCTCCGCCTGCCCCGTATCTTTCTTTTCCCTCTTTCTCCTCCCGTCTGACTGCTATCAGCGCTCCGGCAGACAGCAGGATTTCCCTTGTGGACGTGGCACGGTCGTGTTGTTTCAGCCAAACCTCAGCGCGCTCCCCGCGTTCGCGTCGGTACCGTTTAAAGTTACCCCCCCCCCCCGCCGAAACATTTGAAAATATTTGTTGGGCCTTTGAGGTCCTTTGAGAGCGAGCAAAGTCGTGAGGGGAGGACTGAAGCAGCCGTCTGATACGTGAAAACCTGGTTGAACAAGAGCGAAGAGACGGACCCGCTGATCGAAAAACCAAACCGTTCAGGCTGTTTTGGTGCTCGCCGCAGCTTCCCGCCGCATTCCTCCAGCATCGATCAGGGCCGAAGGTGCTTTATTTAGGGTGGAAAAGAAGCAAACGGTCCGAGGGGCGAGCGGAGCGGAGCTGGAAAAAGGCTCCGGAGACGCGCTCGGGTGGGTTGGAGAAAAAAAAAAAAGAAAAGAAAAGAAAGAAAGCGGGAGTGATGGATGCTGCTGGAGGTGATGGACGATGACGGGAGGATAAAAACGACCAGCTGAGTTGCATTAAGGCCCGCAAACAACGGGCCCGGGACGAGGATGCGCGCGGTCGGGGCTCCTCGACTCGAGGGGGATTTACGACCCGACGGGGGGGAGCGGGGATGGCGTTCGAGTGTTTGCGCAAACCAGCCCGTCTCCTTGACTGATGCCTCGCCGTTACGCCCTTCGCCGAGCGCGGGACGAGCGTTTGATACCCGCTTTCCCCCTTGTCTTGGTTTTAGGCGTGGCTTTAATGAATCGGCCCATAAAGTCGCCCGCGGTTCCCAGCAGCCTTTCTGGCACCCCCGGCCACTAAAGTCTTTATTAGCTCTGACAATTAATCGCCACTAACTACCCGGGCTAATCATATCTGAGATTTATAGGTGGGAATCGTATGGGATATCGATCGGCTCTCCCCGGCGTTGACCCTTTCAGCTCGCCGTAACTCAGGCGGGCGAGCGCGCCATGACATCACCGGGCGAAGGCGGGCAGGCCGCGGGTCCTCTGAAGAGGGACATTTTCTTTATTTTAGCCGACACCGAAGCACGGCTGCAGCTCCGGGGAGATTAGTATGTTGTGTGTGTGTGTGTGTGTGTGTGTGTGTGTGTGTGTGTGTGTGTGTGTGTGTGTGTGTGAGAGCGCACTTTTTATTTGTTGTCTCAGCGTAATTTAATCTTTGTGAGTGGGTCTGGGCCTCATTATGTAAATTAAATAACCTCGTCTAAAGAGAAAGGCACAGTGAGCCACGCAGGACACGCACATAAAAAATGTGTGTGTCACCAGGGAGAATGATCGATAGCTATTAAAACCCACCAGATGGAGGATCGTGTGTGTGTGTGTGTGCGTGTGTGTGTGTGCTGTGTTTGTACAGGTGGGACACTATATAGCAGGAGTGCTAACCTGTTCCACCCCATTTACCACGACAAACCGGGGACCTTACCAACCCTGCTAGGTCTGTGTGTGTGTGTGTGTGTGTGTGTGTGTGTGTGCTTGAAAAATGTCTTGGCCTCTTGGGTGTTTGTGTTCTTGTGTGTGCAAGTGTGACTAGGAGGCTGTCAAGTGTGTTTGGGCTTGCTGGTTCTTCTAGCCTGGCTTTCAGAAGCAATAAAACAGTCTGAGGGAGGGAGGGAGGGAGGGAGGGAAAGAACACAACGATTGTTTCACGTTCCGCTGTAGTTTTCAGTTGGCTGTGGGTGTGTGTAGTGTGTGCGCGCACGTGTGTGTGTGTGTGTGGGGGGGTGCTTTTCTCATTGCAAGATATGTGATGAGGAGGGGTGAATTTGATCTTCAATAATCTGAATTTATGGAACAGGAGACGTGAGACTGTAGAACAAACACCATCTCCTCTCTCTCTCTCTCACACACACACACACACACACACGTGCACACACACACTCGTGAAACCCGATCACAGATCGATACTGATGGCTGTGGAGGATGCAGGAGGACCTGCAGGCGTGGCTGAAATCCACGCGTGATGAACACGGTCGGGACCAAACAGGCAGCGATTACGCAATAACGGTATAAACGTTAAGCCACAGGTAGGACGGAGGGTGTGTGTGTGTGTGTGTGTGTGTGTGTGTGTGTGTGTGTGTGTGTGAGACGCTGTCAGCAGTCAAACTCCAAACATGTCGGGGTCACCTGATGGTGACTCTTGCCGTGGGAGCGTTCCGCTCCGCTCCGTCCCAGCTGGCGTTCCGCGTCGTTTTTCCGTGCCGCCGCCTCCTGGCTGGTTTCCCCGGAAACCCTCCGGTGTTCCCTCTCCGGTACGGTCGCGGGGGTTGGCCTGTAAGTATGCTGCCTGTCCTGTTGCTGTGCCAACAGAGCCGCGCATGTTTGCAGATCGGAGCCGGCGCGGCACCTCCCGCCATCTCGGAGCTCCTGTTCTGGAGAACGCCCCCCCCCTCACTCGTTCACCCAACTATCGCTTTGCCCCCCTCCACCACCCCCACCACCCCTTCCCCGTCTCCTCCCTGCTCTCTTCTGTCTCCTTCTTTATAAATGGCTTCTTTGTCTGCCTCTGAGCTGAACTTGACAACAGCAGAACAAGTCGTCCCCTCTCCCAGCACACACACACACACACACACACACACACACACACACACACACACACACTATCGCTGACACCGATCCCCATCAGGAATAGGAACTGTGTTGTGTTCTAAGTGGCTAAATAGAGTTTTGACGTCCCCAATCTGGCCCTGCTCCTGAGTGCTGCTGGTATGTGAGTATCTCGTGCTAACGACTTCATCCCTCATTGAAGCGGCGCACCGAAGGTTTGATCGGTATACTTTAATTACGCCCCCCCCCCCCGTTTGATTTTCGTCCTTTTTTCTGGGGTCTTGGTGCAGCATTGCCGTTTGGCTCCAGGTCTGAGGGTAATTAATCCCGCAAATGTGAAACAGCTTCCCGAAGATGACTGTGATGCAGCAGCGCTGCAGCTTTCGCTGGAAGTTCAGGGTTCTGGTAAGAGCTTCTCTTTCTCCCCCAACGGCGCTCCGCGGCCTCGCCAAACCCCACGTCCGCCGATCTTTTGAGTCACCGTTAGATATCGAGCCGAGAAGGGCTCCGTCTGAGTCGAGATCAGAGCGCGCTCTGTGGGCGAACCTGACATTCTGCGGTCTAATACTGACCTTTAAGGACGCCGGGGCTGCGTCGCTGGTGAGCTCTTGTTGCGATAACTGCGCTGCATCGGGGGGTTGCGCTATGACTCGGCCGAGTTATCGCTGAAACGCTATCGAGACTTTTGGCGTGAAATCTGACACCCGGCCGGTACGTGAGACTTTTCTTTTCCAGAGAACCCGTCTGGGTTTCCGAGGAAGAGGAGGAGGAGGAAGGGGAGGAGGAGGAGGAGGAGGAGGAGGAGGAGGAGGAGGAGGAGGAGGAGGAAGGGGAGGAGGAGGGAGGAGGAGGAGGAGGAGGAGGAGGAGGGGGAGGAGGAGGAGGAGGAGGAGGAGGAGGGAGGAGGAGGAGGAGGGGAGGAGGAGGAGGAGGAGGAGGAGGAGGTGGAGGTGGAGGAGGAGGAGGAGGAGGAAGGGGGAGGAGGAGGAGGAGGAGGAGGAGGAGGAGGAGGAGGAGGAGGAAGGGAGGAGGAGGAGGAGGAGGAGGAGGAGGAGGAGGAGGAGGAGGAGGAGGAGGAGGAGGAGGAGGCCGGGGCTCGGCCGTCGTGATAGCAGGCAGGAGCTCGGCTGAAGCGTCCAGCTCGTCCGGTCGGTCCCCTCAAAGGCGTCTGCAGGGTCCACATGTGACCTCTTCAGACTGAAGCGAGGTCGGGGAGGCGTCGCCTCACGTGATCACGGCCTTCCGCCGGCCTTCGGAGGTGCGTGAGCTGAAACAGAGCATTTACTGACGGGCTTCATTAACCCTTTATTGGGCCTCTATCAGCGTCTGCTCGTGTTCTGGTGCTCCCGGGCCTCCAGACCCTCCGGTCCAGACCCGCCTCCGTCTGTTTCATCTCTCAGCTCTTTCTTTGGAAGACGCAGCGATCGCGCAGCGTTTCAGTGAGAACCGACTCCCATGGCCGGCTCCCTGGAATGCACTTCCGTCCTCTCGCACAATCATTAATCTGTATTTGCTCAGCGTCGCCCCGGGCAAATTGGCCGTGAGAAATGTTAGCGCCGTCGCCTTTGTGCCCCGGAACTCCGGCGTGTGCGACGCCCGCGCGCGCCTGCGTGGACGCGCGTGCGCGTGCAGTCGGACTGGTTTGTCGGGGAGGAATAAAAAAAGGAAAAAAAAAAAAAGAAATCTCAGACGAAACTGCAGGTACGCCCGTGCGTGCCGTGTGTTTTGCATACAAACGCGCGGCGGTGATTGAGGGCGCCGCTGGAATTCTTTGTGCGCTCAAATCCGCCTCCGAAGGTGAGCTGAGGGTCTTATCGCCCGCTGATACTGTGAGCGGGCTGCCATTAACATGCGTGTTTGTGTAACCCCCCCGTGTGTGTGTGTGTGTGTGTGTGTGTGTTTGAGGAAACGCAGGCAGGCTCATGGGACGGCTCAGGCCGGGTGTTTGGGTTCTGTCAGGGAGACCATTACCGCGTGTTCAGGGACGTGGGGAGGGTTGATGGGCGCTTCCTCTGTTCCTAAAAGGGGTTTCTGCGACTGTCGGGACGTTTCCCAGCGCCACGGTCTCGAAGGGCGACGGGATAGGCCACCCTGGAAGTCAGGACGGAGCGTGTCCTCCACCCGCGGACAGAGGCCACGAGCTGCAGGACCTTTGTGTGTGAGCTCCAACCTCACGACTGCGCACTTCCCTGGTGCGCAGGAGGCCTCTCCTCCTGCGCCGGGTTCTATTTCTGACTCTAGAAACCTGTCATATGACCGACGGACTCAGTTCTACTTTGGAAATGTGCCAACCCGACGGGTGAAACGTCCGCACGAATCGAAGAAACACGGTGTCGGTGCCCCTCCCCCAGGCAGGGCAGCCGCAGCGTAGCCGAGCTGCAGGGCCCTTTAGTGTAATACCCAATACATCGCTCCCTCTCCACCGGAGTCATCCCAGGATTCCCTCTGTCTTTCCCGTTCTCGCCGTTTGGCTCCACAATTAACTTTTCATCTTCGCCGCAGCTCCGCTCGCGCGTGACCTCGTGACCTCTGCAAACGTGCGAAACCCGACAGACGAGCCTACGAGAAGAGGAGCGCGGTGGCGTGTCCCTATCGGTCGCGTGGGGCAGGAGCAGGTAGGGCGAGGGTGGTCTGGAGGGTCCGAGGCAGCGGGGGTTACTCCAGGTCGGCTGCTGACCCCCCCCGCCCCCCGCACAGCCGCTCTCTCTCTCCTCACTTCCTCTTACTCCGCCGTCGTGCTTTAGCAGGCGTTAATAATAAATGTCTGGCCGTCTCTGCTCTTCTCGTTTTTGCTCCTCTCTCTCTCAGAATCAGGTCAGCGCCAGCCGCGCTTCTTCTCCCGGTAACGCGTAGAACGCCCGCACGCCAGCACGGCGGCGGCTCATGGACCTCTTCAGACTCGCGGGGGGGCGCTCGGGCGTGTTCGGTGGGCCTCGCTTCCGCCGAGCGAATGCGTGCGGACAGCCAGCGCCTGCTCCCGAGCGCTGAAGCGTCTCTGGACGGCGTCGGCGTCGCACCGACGCCCGGATAACGTGAGGAACCTCAGCAGCACCCCGGAGGTCCAGGGAAGGCGCGTCCAGAGCTCCAAAGCCCAGGAGGAGGGCGGAGCATCTGGACGCAACGTTCTGGTGCTTCAGCCCTCACGGCGGTTCGTTTATCGAATCAGACACCGCCGAGGCACGGCTACACAACTACACACACGTTCACACACCTTGTGGACGTGTGTGTAGTTGCCCTGAGCAGCGGGGTCGCGAAAACAAACCGAGGTGCCTGAACCCTGACGTGTGCAGACGGACGCAGGTGCGTCAAATAAAGGCTGTGTCTACGTTTGTCGGGGTCTATCGGCCCCTCGCCTGTGAGCAAATTGCCGCCGGTGTGAGAGGAATTGGCCTGATTGATAAATTGGCTTTAATGGCCAAATTGCGACGTGTCCGTCAAAGGCGCTTTCAAACATGCGCGTTCTGACAGGCGGGGGGGAAGTCGTTTGTCGTAATGGCCGTAAACGAGGGGGCTGACTGGCACTAATGACCCTTTATGTGCGTGTGTGTGTGTGTGTGTGTGGGGTGGGGTGTGTGTGTGTGTGGGGGGGGGGGGGGGGGGGGGGGGGGGGGGGGGGGGGGGGGGGGGGGGGGGGGGGGGGGGGGTGTGTGTGTGTGTGTGCGTGTGTGTGTGTGTGTGTGTGCGCGCGTGTGTGTCTTTGACCTGCCAGGTGGACACATCCACAGCACGGCTGAGGCCCCGGCGACTGTTACATCAGAGCCCTTCGCCGCTCCGCTGCGTCGCGTGGGACGAGGGCGGCGGGCAGACGTCACGGTCGGCGGACGTGGGAACCCGCCGCCGACGCCGCCGCCGTCGCTCTGGTTGCGCTCGTCACGGCTGCCCACGGTCTGGAAGGAGGGGGGGGGTGTGTGACGCAGCGGGGGGGTTCCGCTGCTGTCTCTGTGACGCGCGTCCACTCTGGGCTGTGTGTGTGTGTGTGTGTGAGTGTGTGTGTGTGATATTCATATGTGCGGCTTCGCTCAAGAGAGAAGTGAAACCCCCCCCCACACACACACACACACACACACACACACACACACACACACACACACACACACAGCCAAGATGTGAAAGCTCCGGAGTTGCAACAGCAACTCCCATGCTCTCGCAGGAATTACAATCCCGGTTAGATCTCTTGCTGGTGGGGGGGAGGGAGGGGGGGGTGGGTGGGGGGGGTGAAGGGGTGGGGGGGGGTCGGCTTTGTTCCAGCCAAAAACGAAAACCCCGCGCAGGTGAGGCGCGAGGGCGCACCAGCGCCCGGCACAAGGCCCGGCAGGAAGGGCCCACAATGTGACTACTCACGCCGCTTCCCCTCCGTCGCCGAGGCACTAAAAGCGGGGGCGGCGCGCCAGGTCACGCTGCTGCGCCCCCCCACCCCCCCACGGCCCCCCCCCCACCCAGGGCGCTACGGTCTTTTACAGGGAACCGGTGAGGAGCGGGGAGTTTAACAGGCCGGCGGGTGAGTGATTGATGGGCGTGTTTGCAGAGGTGTTGCATTAACACACATTAAAACACGCAGCCCGCAGTCACGTGACCGCTTTACTGTTTTGTCATGTTCCCATCGCACCAACTTGTCACCCCCCCTCCTCCTCCCCCTCCTCCCCCCCCTCCTCTTTTTTTGCTCTTTTCCATGTTTGGAGGGAGGAGGATGTGCGATGACGCGCTGTGCGCTCTAGTTATTGTGCCCGTGCACCTGAAAGCTGTGTTTGTTTCCCTCGCCGACGCGCGCGCTCTTTCTCCTTCGGAGAGCGCCGGCTTCCTGAGGTTCTTTCCAAGCTTCCCGTCGGAGGGGTCGGAGGTTATCGGCGAGCTCTGTCCCTTTCAACCCGCTCACGTCCACGCAGCTGTTTCCTCTGAAGATTACGGGGCTCCGGGCCCGACGCGAAGGCGCACGTGTTCAGGAAAGCGGAGAGGAGGAGGCCTCTTGAAGAACAGTGTCGCTGCTGTAAAGCTTCCTCTTGGGTCCATGAGCAGTAACCTGCCCCCCCCCCCCCCCCCCCAGCATGTTTCCTTACACGCTTGTCTGACCTGGAGGTGTCTCGACATCCCCGTCCCCCCCTGGATGCCCCTGGTTGATCCTGGCACCTGCAGCCATCGAGGCCGCTGTGTTCCAGGCTGTTCCAAACTATTCCAGGCTGTTCCAGGCTGTTTTTTCTCGGTGTTAATACTCAAGCACACCCAAACGTAACCCAACGCTCCCTCCCCGGGGAGGTCAGCCCCTTGCTGAGTCTTTCAGACAGACGTGCTTCTCCTCCATCACCGTGGTTACCGTCCATCTCAGTTATGGGATGCGGGTTTGGTTTTAGTTCCCCTACGAGACGTCTCTGTCCTCCAGACCACTTCCATTACTGCTCCGTGCTCTCGACCGTATCTGCTGCTTTTATGTGCGCAGTATATTTTTAAGGGTTGGGGTAGCGAGGGGCAGGGCGAAGGGCCTGTGTGTGTGTGTGTGTGTGTGTGTGTGTCACATCTGCTCCTCGTTGGCTGTCCCCCCCACCCTTATCCTCAAATGTGAGCCCCTAAGCAGCCGAAGTGAAAAGGACAGGGGGAGGGAAAGCGGGTCCCGGACTGTTCCGGTGACCTCGATCTTCGCGTCGCCGTCAGCAGATCGCTGTCGCCTCGTGAGAGTATCGCCGACTTCCCCGCGTCGTCTCCGCCCACCTTCGCCCTCGGAGCTTCCCCCCCGGGGCCCCGCTCGCTCCGTCTGTCTCCCTGCGGGCGGCAGATGTTGCGTCTCCAGATGTTTTGGGTTTACGGCCCCCCCCGATCACGTCTTCCCCCAAACCTCGGGTAAACACTCCTCCGCTGAGACACGCTGGCCTGACTGCGGGGGCTCGCCACCATCGAAGAACTAGACCCAGGCATGCAGGAGCTCCACCTGAGGGGGGGGGGCTGTTCTGGGGGGGGGTGCACCTAACACAGCCTGCGCCCTCCTGCGCCCTCAGACCTGAGAACACGAAGGGAGCCTTCAGAAGGGCCTTGAACACCCTCCAGGAATCACTCAGCGCCGAGGAGCGCCGCTTGCACGCTTGCATTTTTCAGTTTACAGCCGGGCTCATCTGCCGGTGCCCCCCCCTCCCCCCCCTCCCCCCCCCCCCCCCACCTCCTCACCCCCCCTCCCCCATCTCTCATTCCGTATCTCTGGTGAAACGATACTGGGAGGGGCTTTCCTTTCTGATTTACTTCAGGTCGTGTGAGACACAACAACGCCGTCCTCGGAGCAGGGGGGGGGGGGGGGGGGCGTCAGCTGTCTCCGCTCTTGTGCAATGCGGCAGTCAGATGTCAATAATAAGGCCGTAAATAATCCCCGCTGCGCCGCGCCGGACTTGTTCTGGCTTGGTGGCTGAGGGGAGCGGGTCGAGAGGTAAGCGCGCATACCAGCGTGGGGGGGGGGGGGGGGGGGGGGGCGGAGGAACGCCCACGCTCGCAGCCCGCCTTAATCTCCCTCCGCATCTGGGTATGCGCGCCTGTAGTTTACACAAGCTATCTGTGGAAGCTAAACAACAAAGCCTCCCAGGAGTCGGCGAGGACGCGGCGGGGACGGTGACTGCGCGTCAAAGCGGACGGGGGGGCGTAAAACACGAGATATTTGGAGTCCGGGCGGGTCAGCGGGGGCGAGGCCGGGATTAGACGCACTCCCGAGTGACAGCGGCGAGGGGTCGGGGCGCTGAGCTCGACCGCCGGAGCCCCAGACGGTGACACGGAGGTGCGACCTTCAGCTTGACGACCTGACATCCCGCCGTCAGAAAGGGAGCGCCCCCCCGCCCCAGAGCGCCCCCCCCAGAGCCGAGGCCGTGCGTCTCAGAGCAGCGCCTGGGCGGTCTGGGGGGGGGTTCACGCGGATGAACCGATACGCTCCGCGGGAAGAAATCAGATCGGATCACATTTGGGCGAGCCCCCTCCCCTCGACGTGCCCCCGCCCCCCACCCCCGTTGTTGTGTTGATCTTGGCGCGTCACCCCTCCAGGTGACGACGTGCAGCTCGTGTTGCAGCGGGCAGGCCGCTCCGTGTGATGTCCAGGTGCCTAATCCCCCCGCCTCCACCCCCTGATCCGCGGTTAGTCCTGCTGGGCCCTGGACGTGGAGCCGGGCCTGGGGGCCGTCAGACGGACAGCTGCTGCTCCGTCCTGACCCCGCACACACACACACACACACGCACACACACACACACACACACACACACACGCACACACACACACGCACGCACACGCGCGCGCGGGTTTGATTGGACAGGGTTTATATGAATGTATAAGAACAGTCACGCGGGACGGCGGGCTGTTTTCATTGGCATTAATTGTCCCATTCAGCTTCATTCACAGCGGGAGCACATAAAGTCTAGACCGCTAATTAAAAAAATACACGCCACAGAATGTTTCCTCTCCACGCCAGCAGTCGTACTCGCCTCGTTTGGCCCCCCGAAAAAAACGCGGGGTTTTGTTGACTGACTGGAAACAGTAGTGGCGACTTTTCCGTCTCGCGCGTTTACGGCCGGTCTGGGAGCGCCTTCATCACAGAAGGCGGCGCCTTTGTCCGCCTTTATCGAGCCAACGCGGAACCGACGATACGATCGAGGGGTGCCAGCGGAAGAAGCGTGAATCTACAAGGGTGCACGGGCAGCACGTGCACGCCCGCGCGCGCACGAGGTCACTTTAAGACTCACTTATTTATTCCACTTAGTGGTTCTGAGAACACATAAAGCACTGAGTCATGAGCGCGCTGAGAAATTTAATCATCGTTTTCCCTCTGGGTCACTGAGCACGGTTCCCATCACATACAAGCTCACGCACAGAAGCGCACGTGCATGGATGCACGCAACACAAACAAACACACACACACACACACACACACACACACACACACACGCTTTATGTTTTCCCATCAACACGTTATCAGAGTTATTTAGCGGCTAATGTATTTACGTGCTCGTCAACTGATGTACTACTTTACCACTCGTATAAAGCACAAAGCTTGAGTGCTTGAGTGCCTGTGCATGTGTGTGTGTGTGTGTGTGTGTGTGTGTGTGTGTGTGTGTGTGTGTGTGTGTGCGCACCCTTGGGTCTGTCCATAATGAAATATAAAGGCTCATTTGATGGTAATTGCTTACAGTCCAAGTCCCATCACATAAATTGGCCATCCTCCATAGCTTTTTGTCTTAAATGACTGCAGTGGAAAGAGAAGAATATAATCTAGGAGGGGAGGAGGAGGGGAGGAGAGAAGAGGAGGGGAGGAGAGAAGAAGAGAGGAGAGGACAAGGAGAGGAGGGGAGGAGAGGAGAGGAGAGGACAAGGAGAGGAGAGGAGAGGAGAGGAGGAGGGAGAGGAGGAGAGGAGAGGAGAGGAGAGAAGGAAAGGGGAGGTGAGAAGGAGGTGAGGAGGAGGGGAAGATGGTAAATTGATAGCTGCAGGGAAGTGTAATAAGTCATTTTGTTTTTGCTTTGTGGTTTTGGTTTCATCCTGATGTGTAGAAATCCAGAAATCCCCCCCTCAAAAAAAAACTTTAAAGGTGGTTTCAGAATTTGCCCAGGTGATGAAGAAAGTTGTGTGAAAGGGGGAGAGAAAAGGAAAGTGAAAGGGGGTGTGAGGTGGAGTAGGGGGGGGAGGGGGGGGTGATGGGAGGGAGAGTCCCTCAGAGAGGTTCATCTGTTCACATATGTGATGTGGAGATAGTAATATGGGGCCGTGTACTGCCTAATGTAGTGTCAATCCACAAACCCCCCTCCACACACACACACACACACACACACACACGCACACACACGCACACACACACACGCACACACGCACGCACGCACCTCTAATCACTTGTGTTTCCAGAGAGGTTACAGGCTTTGTTAATGTCTCTGTGCCTGGAGGCAAACCAAAGCCTTTCAACTCTGTGGCTTGGACCACCCTGCCCCGCGCTGGTATGCGCTATATCCCCCCTCGATCCCCCCCTCGATCCCCCCTCGATCCCCGGCTCTGTAGCAGGGGTCGAAGGTCAGGCGCTGGCAGGTGATTGGATGTTGTTGTGGTAAGAAAATACTGGCCCCGCTAAGTGCTGAAAAAACACCAACTGTCTCTGATATTACTGGCCACAGGCCTTCAGAGAGACAGAGAGGGTGTGTGTGTGTGTGTGCGCGTGTGTGTGTGTGCGTGTGTGTGTGTGTGTGTGTAGGTCAGAAAAGGACAAGCACCAGATTTTCGTCTTGGACAGGACCCTCTGCACAGACTCCACCTGGAAACTAACAGGAACCATGTGTGCGCGCGCTGTGCATTTAAAAGCGCATTTCAGATATCTGGAGACGGCGGTGGGCCGCGGCCGACACGTAAGCGAGGTCGAGAAACACCAGCGGGGGGGGTTCGAGAAAAGTCGTGCCCTTCAGCTCTGCGACCTGAGAGGTTTGGTTTCGCCGGTTTGGTGACATATCGTCGCAGAAAGTCAAATACCGCGGCACGCCTCTTTCAGTTTCACCGCCTCTCGGGTGGAGGCGGCTGCAGCCGCGCTCGTCTAGCAGGCGGGCGCCGCGGGAACGTGCGAGCAGCGGCGGCGTGGGAGCGAAGGCCGCCGCCGCCGCTGCTCGGAGCTCAGGACGTGTTCGCGAACACGAAGGCGTCCGCCCGTAAACGTCACGTGACGTCTGTCAGAGGGCAGCGAGGGGGGCTTGAGGCGTGACTCAGGGGTGGACAGGAGAATCACACACACGCGCACACACACGCGCACACACGCGCACACACACACACACGCTGTCGTGTCTTTGGCTGAAGGTTGCAGACCGAGAGGATTCACGAGTAATTATGGCGCTGTTCTCATCACTCTTCATCTGAAGGCTAAAGTGCTCTCTTGGCGCTCCTTCTCCACTTTACTTTGATTGAAAAGACTCTCGGAAAGACGGCTTTTTCCCCCCCTTTCTGTTAGAAACTCACACACAGACACAGAATGCTGGGCACGCGCACGCACACACACGCGCACACACACACACACACACACACGTACACACACACACACGCAGTCGTTTCATAATATTTTTACGAAAGAAGCTCAAAAGTTCAAGTATCCCACCTATAACTGATATTGTGGGTTAAAACCAGACCCACTACACCCCCCACACACACACACACACACACACACACACACACACACACACACACACACACACACACACACACACGTTCCCCTGCTCTGCTCCAGCCATTCCTCTTGCACAGCGCTCACGTCTCAGCTCCGACTCCGCCGATAAATAACCACAAAGCGATCGGCCCCGTAATTGTCTGGCACCGTTGTGTGTGTGTGTGTGTGTGTGTGGGGGTGGGTCATCGAGGCGAGGACGCGGGACGGCGGGAGCGTAGAAGATGTAAAGGGCCGGCGCAGGAGAGTAAAACACAAGAGCGTGAAGGTGTCGTGCAGCAGCGGCAGCCAAACAAACCCGGTGAACCCTCCGCTGACGTCTCTATCCCCGCCGAGCTCCCCTCCCCCTCCCTCCCCCTCCCTCCCCCTCCCTCCCCCCCCCCCTCTCTCTCCTAACCTACTGTAACATACCATATTATTGTCCAGCCCAGCAGAACAGAGTGTGCCAGCCCCACCCAGGCGCTCGCCCGGCCCTGCGGGAGGCCGAGCCCCTGGAACACTGGAACCACTTTTATAGTTCCATAATATTTAAACCTCTCCCCTTAGCTCAGCTCCCACTTAACTTTTCCTTCCCTGACCAAGCAGTCACATTCTGTCTGCATGTGCAGCACACGTTCCAACTTTTTTTTTTTTTTGTTTTTTTTTTTTTTTTTGCAGCACTGTCATTTCTATCTCCTGTTTTTCCCCCTCTATCTCTTTCTCCATCCGAACTCGCCCCACCACAGCCTCCAAGGAGTCCTGCCCCGTCGCCGAGGCAGAGTCAGGGCTTAAGGATCCTCCGCAATGCAAAACAGATGTGTGACACACACACACGCGCGCGGGCGCACACACACACACGCTGTAACTCACGTGGAGCAGAAGCTTGGAGCGTTCTGGGCCACAGGGTGGAGGAAGAAGTAAGCAGAAACAGCGCCGTTGCCGGGATACGGTCAAAATAAAACAGGCTCGCAAAGCTGAAGTTTTGTAGCTCAAACAGGCGGTTCGCTCACACACACACACACACACACACACACACACACACAGGCGCGGCTTTGCCATCGAGAGCGGAAAACAGTGTTTTGAAAGAGTCCTGGGAAAGTGAAGGACGGGATTCTGCGGAAATTCATAAACTGAGCTGGATCCCTGATTCACCGTCACAACGGAGCAGAAAGATTCAAACAGATGTGTGACCGACCATGTGTGTGCGTGTGTGTGTGTGTGTGTGGGACATTTCTTCCCAACTGAGATAGTTCACTAGGTCCTTATTTAACCACGTGCCCAGTTGCTTTTATGTTTGTGTTTTAACAAATTTGGCTTTTTCTGTCAAAACTAGTTTATTTCTTCTTTTCCTCTTTGTTTTATTTTTATATTTAACGTTGATCACCTGGGCCTAAATCAACCACACGTTGTGTGATTGGGTTATACGTCACAGCTGCGGTGACCCCACCCTTGGGTCCTCCTTGGCCCCGCACACCTGAGGCCCATCAGGACCATCAGGAGGTCTGTTTAGGTCCTGGCTGCAGGCGCGCGCTCCCCCAGGTTGTCTGTTCCCGACCTGCCTGTTGCTTCTGGTCCTGTTAAACCCGACTTGTCTTGAGACCCTGTCCTCAGCCCGTCTGTCCCCGACCCAGCTTGTCCCCTGACCCGACCCCAACCTGTCCCCTGACCCGACCCAGCCTGTCCTGACCCGACCCAGCCTGTCCCGGTAAACCCGACATCGCCTACAGACGGACTCGCCCGGACCCCGGCGGGTCCAGCTCCGTCTGCCTGTACAACCCTGACAACAAAGAGGTGTTTAACCGAGCTCTGGTGTCGCACTTGGGTTCTCGTCTGGTCTGTGACAGTCATACTTCATACACACACACACACACACACACATATTCGTGTGTGTGTGTGTGTGTCATTTGACTTTATCCTTTTGCCTTGACTTTTTACAACTTGCCTCAAAATGAAACTGGAGGAATGTTGAGTTCCCCTAACAGGTGCTTCTTTCTTGGAAATTTCTCTCCCTTGCGCACACACACACACACACACACACACACACACACACACACACACACACACACACGGGGATTCCTGGGACTAATGTTTAACAGGAAGAATTTAGGCCTCTCTGTCAGTTTCAGCTCTTTGTTCAGATGCGGTGGTTTACTCTAGATATCCAGGCCGAGGCCCTGAGATAAGACAGTCCTGGACCTGCCTGTGGGAACCACAACACCCCCCCCCACACACACACACACACACACACACACACCCCGGACACCGTCTTCTCTATCACAATCAGACTCCGTCTAAAAACAGACACTGAGGTACGTAGACGTACAGCAAATGGAGAAATGAAGACCGATGGTTTAAGGGAGGCCCGCGGTTAATCCGCAACCCTCCGTGTCAACACGGGCGCGCTCCTCCCACGCACTCACGCACAAGTACACATGTAAGCCTTAAGTGCACGTGCACACACACTCAGCCGTCCCCACCCAGGAGCACACCCACCTGAGTGCTTGGAGTAGCTCTAGATTACAGAGCTGTCAAACCGGGCGCTGGAAGGAGGCAATTAGATCAGAGGATGGCCTGCTAATGGCCCGCCTGACCCCCCCACACACACACACACACACACACACACACACACACACAAACAAAGGCTGATTTACATGAACAACAGGAGAGTAGCAGCTAATGTACGGCTGTCTTTCAGGAGGTCCGCGTCTCTCACACACACGCTCCCCGGGAGGATCCGGGAGTACCAGGATATGCAGAGGCATGCTCCGCACTAAGCCCTGACACACAGGTATGGAAAAGATTCCAGTGGAAAACCGCACGGGATCACTGGAGCGTTTTCCAGGGTTTCGAAAAAAAAAAAAAAAAGTGCTGCGCGGCGCGTTGGTGTATGTACAGGAGGCTGGTCCCAGCAGGTAGAAGGTGAAGAAGAACACTGTTATGGTTCTGAAGAGCTGAGAGGATACGGATCCATTGTTTCTGTTTCTTTACTGAGGAATAACCCAAAATACTTGTATTATTATTATTGTTGTTGCTGCTGCTTCTGTGTGTGTGTGCGTGTGTGGGACATTTCTTCCCAACTGAGATAGTTCACTAGGTCCTTATTTAACCACGTGCCCAGTTGCTTTTATGTTTGTGTTTTAACAAATTTGGCTTTTTCTGTCAAAACTAGTTTATTTCTTCTTTTCCTCTTTGTTTTATTTTTATATTTAACGTTGATCACCTGGGCCTAAATCAACCACACGTTGTGTGATTGGGTTATACGTCACAGCTGCGGTGACCCCACCCTTGGGTCCTCCTTGGCCCCGCACACCTGAGGCCCATCAGGACCATCAGGAGGTCTGTTTAGGTCCTGGCTGCAGGCGCGCGCTCCCCCAGGTTGTCTGTTCCCGACCTGCCTGTTGCTTCTGGTCCTGTTAAACCCGACTTGTCTTGAGACCCTGTCCTCAGCCCGTCTGTCCCCGACCCAGCTTGTCCCCTGACCCGACCCAACCTGTCCCCTGACCCGACCCAGCCTGTCCCCGGTAAACCCGACATCGCCTACAGACGGACTCGCCCGGACCCCGGCGGGTCCAGCTCCGTCTGCCTGTACAACCCTGACAACAAAGAGGTGTTTAACCGAGCTCTGGTGTCGCACTTGGGTTCTCGTCTGGTCTGTGACAGTCATACTTCATACACACACACACACACACACATATTCGTGTGTGTGTCATTTGACTTTATCCTTTTGCCTTGACTTTTTACAACTTGCCTCAAAATGAAACTGGAGGAATGTTGAGTTCCCCTAACAGGTGCTTCTTTCTTGGAAATTTCTCTCCCTTGCGCACACACACACACACACACACACACACACACACACACACACACACACACGGGGATTCCTGGGACTAATGTTTAACAGGAAGAATTTAGGCCTCTCTGTCAGTTTCAGCTCTTTGTTCAGATGCGGTGGTTTACTCTAGATATCCAGGCCGAGGCCCTGAGATAAGACAGTCCTGGACCTGCCTGTGGGAACCACAACACCCCCCCCCCCCCACACACACACACACACACACACCCCGGACACCGTCTTCTCTATCACAATCAGACTCCGTCTAAAAACAGACACTGAGGTACGTAGACGTACAGCAAATGGAGAAATGAAGACCGATGGTTTAAGGGAGGCCCGCGGTTAATCCGCAACCCTCCGTGTCAACACGGGCGCGCTCCTCCCACGCACTCACGCACAAGTACACATGTAAGCCTTAAGTGCACGTGCACACACACTCAGCCGTCCCCACCCAGGAGCACACCCACCTGAGTGCTTGGAGTAGCTCTAGATTACAGAGCTGTCAAACCGGGCGCTGGAAGGAGGCAATTAGATCAGAGGATGGCCTGCTAATGGCCCGCCTGACCCACCCCCCCCCAGACACACACACACACACACACAAACAAAGCCTGATTTACATGAACAACAGGAGAGTAGCAGCTAATGTACGGCTGTCTTTCAGGAGGTCCGCGTCTCTCACACACACGCTCCCCGGGAGGATCCGGGAGTACCAGGATATGCAGAGGCATGCTCCGCACTAAGCCCTGACACACAGGTATGGAAAAGATTCCAGTGGAAAACCGCACGGGATCACTGGAGCGTTTTCCAGGGTTTCGAAAATAAAAAAAAAAGTGCTGCGCGGCGCGTTGGTGTGCGTACAGGAGGCTGGTCCCAGCAGGTAGAAGGTGAAGAAGAACACTGTTATGGTTCTGAAGAGCTGAGAGGATACGGATCCATTGTTTCTGTTTCTTTACTGAGGAATAACCCAAAATACTTGTATTATTATTATTGTTGTTGCTGCTGCTTCTGTGTGTGTGTGCGTGTGTGCTTGTGTGTGTGTGTGTGTGTGTGTGAACAACTGGGCGTGTGTCTGCACACGTTTTCGGCGTACAGAGGGTTCATTGTGATACGGCTCTGCCCCTCAAGGCGCTGGAATCTGGCACATTGTCTTCACTGGAAAGTCAAACCATTTACAACTCTCAACTTGTTTTGATCCTTTCAGAAAATTCCATTTCCTGCGGTCACTCGGGGGGAGGCAGCAGAGGAGCCTCTGGAAGGAAGAGCCTCATTATGGCTTTGGCCTGAGTTGGAAGCATTGACTTGAAGGTCAGTGCCAGCCTGACCGCTGTAGTTCCCCTCCGCGGGAGGGAATTACGGAGGTGATGGGAGGTGAAGATCCAGCGTGGGACTCGTTCGGGGGGCGGGGGGGGGGGGGGTTGTGCCGCCCGGCTTGAACCTCTCGGCCCGGTCCGCATGATCCGCAGATGACGCAGATGATGCGCAATCGATTCACCGACTGATTTACTGACAACTGATTTTCAGATAAGGTCGTTGAGGTTTGCGTCCCTGGATGACTACAGATGAGGAGTAGTCACCATTATTATTATTATTGTTATTATTATTATTATTATTATTATTAATTTAATGCATTAATTGGGGTTAATGCATTAACAAATGCAAACGAACGCGTTCAATCACAGTCTGTGTTCCAGATCTCGGCCACCGAACTGGAGGAATCGGATGGAAGCACCTGCGTAGGACGGGGAAGAGGAGGAAAACCCGGAAAGCGGTTCGAGTTTGCACCGACGCAACCCTGCGGGAGCGTCTGAATGCGACGGATGCTGCACTAGGAGCCCGTGACCCAGAAGAAACGAGACGCGTCCGTGTCCCAAACTCAAACGACTGGCTCACTTAAACGCCCTTAACTTTAAGTCTCTTTAATTTTCATATTGATATTTTCCTTTTTGTGCTCTTATTTTGAAATGTAATCAAATGCATTGTTGCAGAAGAGCTTGAGGTTACAACATCCATGTGCGTCTTTTATTTGATTATTGATAACAATATTCTGATTAAATGCGATGAATCACGATTGATTAATCAGATAAACCTTCGATTGCGTCTGAGCTCTAGTTCTACGTAAACAGTCAGGAGGCTGATGTGCGTCGATATCGAGGTCCCTCGGCGACGTAAGACGGTCGAGCTCCAGCGTTCACACACAAACGTGTTTTTGTTTGTGATGTAACGTCTGAAGGAGCCGCTCCGCTCGCTGCCAGAGCGCCGCCGCTCCAGAAATACCAGCATGACCTCACGGCTGCGGAAACGGCTTCGGTCGCAGAAGCGGAGCGACGCGAGACGAAGCGAGGGCCGAGGCTGCGGCGGCGAAAGGTGTCGCAGGGCGCCCTCCCGCTTCGTCCAAAAGAACGCCCGACGGCTGCGCCTCCATGGAAGGCCCCGTCTGGAGCGGTCCCGCGCCCCCACTGGACGCTTCCGCAGGAATAACGGGCAGAGTCGCAACTTCAGGCTTCACCTGCGACGCATTTGGGCCCAGTCGTGACAAGCGCGTTTAAAAAAAAAAAACGACTTCCTGGTGAACGTTCCGCACGAGGACGGCCGTCAGAGCCCCGACGCGCTTTTCCACGACTTTTTTCTTTTTCTTGCGCGTGAATAGGAGCGTGTCGTGTGCGCTGTGCATGCGGGGAGGAATAGAGGCGCGCAGGAGAGAGGCTGCTTCTCTGCGGGCGACAGAGGGGATCCTGTATCTGTGGCGTGTGACACAGCGCGCTCTCTGCAGCCGCCAGGCCGCAGTCTGAGGGACGGCGGCCAGGGCACAAAATAGCCTGTGTGTGCTTCCTGCGTCGTACTGCGGAGTGATTGACAGCAGGGCTCCTTTGTGCGCGCTGGTGTGTGTGTGTGCGTGCGTGTGTGTGTGTGTGTGGCGCTCTTGTGTTTCTGCGTGCGTGTCAGACAGACAGATGGACAGACACGCAGTAAAACATGCGTGAAGATGGAGAGGACGCTCGTCAGAGGACAAGCCCTGCTCCTTTGTCATTTTTGTGTCAGTGTTTGTGTGTTCTGGTTCTTTTTGTCTTCTTCCTCCGTCTTGTTCACACACACACCCACATTCGCACACACACACCCACATTCACACACACACACACACGCACACACACGTGTACACACTTTCTCACACACCAGCATTCACCCTTCATTTTAAATAAACAATCTCTCCACTCAGCATACTGCGGTTTATTTATTCAAAGAGTCAAACTGCACAATTGGACACACACACACACACACGCACACACGCACATCAAACACACACACACACTTGGACTTCACATCTTTGTGAGGACTTTCATAGACATGATTACCCAGCTCCTTACAATAATTAACAATCCCAAACCCTCTGACTCACCTGACCCTAAACTTAACATAAACTTAACCTAAACCTGACCCTAAACTTAACATAAACTTAACCTAAACCTGACCCTAAACCTCACCTAAACCTGACCCTAAAAGTAACCTAAAGTTAACCTAAACCTGACCCTAAACTTAACCTAAACCTGACCCTAAACTTAACCTAAACCTGACCCTAAAAGTAACCTAAACCTGACCTAAACCTGAGCCTAAACTTAACCTAAACCTGAGCCTAAAGTTAACCTAAACCTGACCCTAAACGTAACCTAAACCTGACCTAAACCTGAGCCTAAACTTAACCTAAACCTGACCCTAAACTTAACCTAAACCTGACCCTAAACGTAACCTAAACCTGACCTAAACCTGAGCCTAAACTTAACCTAAACCTGAGCCTAAACCTAACCTAAACCTGACCCTAAACTTAACCTAAACCTGACCCTAAACCTGACCCTTAACTTAACCTAAACCTGACCCTAAACTTAACCTAAACCTGACCTAAACCTGAGCCTAAACTTAACCTAAACCTGACCCTAAACTTAACCTAAACTTAACCTAAACCTGACCCTAAACTTAACCTAAACTTAACCTAAACCTGACCTAAACCTGACCTAAAAAGTCCTTTGAAGTTTTGAGGATGTCAAGTGATTGTCATCACTTCCCAAAATCGTCCTCACTTTGTAGTACAGGGCAGATTTTGGTCCTCAGTCTCTAGCAAGTTCCAGAACACGCGCTCACACACACACACACACACACACACACACACACACACACACACGTGGTCTCAGCTGTCACGTTCCTGGAGTGTCGGCCTGCGGAGAGCAGCAGCGCTGCCTCCGTCCTCGCTGCGGTCTCTCCGGGTCGTGGGGACCGGCGAACATGCGTCTCTGGGATGCGTCTCTGGGCGCCGAGGCAGACGGAGGCAGAGATCAATGCGGGACGGGGTTCTGGGCGCCGGTGGAGGTCAAAGCATCTGCAGAGGAGACGAAGATGGAAACCAGATGTTTGGATGCAGGAACAAAGTCGAGGCCGGAGGATGTGGCCAGAGAATGGGCGTGGCCACGGTCTGTTTACCACATCGTTTCCACTGAGCCCGGGTGAGCGCGGCTCTCGCTGTCGCCCTGAAGACGAACTCATTAGAAATTCAGACGCTGACGGACCATCTGGCGAGGGGAACCAGAGATACGACCTCGATCTGGCCCAAAGACGTCGAGAGCTGAGCCGAGGACGGAACCACGGCGTCTTCAAACGGGTTGAAACCGTTTAGGAGGCTCGCGTGTGTTTCCAGGTTTGGAAAAGAGAAAGTGAAATACTTCGAACACAGATGCTGAGCACGCCGTCAGCTGATTGGCTCCTGCAGCCCCGCAGTGACCCCCCCCAGAAATTCACTGAACAGGAATCCCCACAGACCCGTGACAGACCCAGTGACTCTGCAGCTCGCTCTCTCTCTCTCTCTCTGTCTCACACACACACAAACACACACAAACACACACACAGATCCTCTACCTTTGTGAGGACTCTCACAGACTCACACTTTAAGCCCCCCACCAGGTCTTGACCCTCAAAACAACCTTATGAAGTTGTGAGGACCAGCCGAATGTCCTCGCTTGTCCTCAAATGCCCTCACACCCACACACACCCACCCACCCACCCACACACACACACACACACACACACACACACACACAGTACAGAGTACAGAAATAGTCCCAGTCTGGGGTATTATGATACACACTATCTTTAAAGTTGAATCGGGTTCACCATATTTAGGGGGCCCTGGGACGCCTCTTTCGTGGCGCTTGTGCGTGTCTTTGTCCCTCGCCCGGCCTCTCGTCCCGCCGCCGTCCCTCTTCGGGGGGGGGGGGGCAGAAACACCCGCCGTTCCCCGAGAGCCGGTGTCAGGCGAGAAGACGCGGCCGAGAGCCAGCGCGGATGAAACTAAAGGTCAGGACTCCCCCCCCCCCGCCGGTTCCTCGCCGCTCCGAATCGGTTCCCCTTTGCTCGGCGGGTCTGAGCGGCGTGTGGAGGGGCGTGTGCGGGGGGGGGGCTTTCTTCCACGCTTCCCCTCAACATTTGCATCCAGCTCTCTCGAGGACTTCCCCTGAAAGCGCGCAGGGCGACCCAGAAAGTCCGACGCCTTAACCGTAAAAGCGCCGACGCCGCCGACTGAAACAGCTGCAGGAACTCCCCCCCCCCGCCCCCCTGCACCCGCCGTGCCCTTTCGACGAGGGCGCCGACGTCGGTTCTCGAGCCCGCCGTTTCGCCCGTAGGTGTCGGTGGGCGGGGGGACGGGAGAGATGAGGGGTTATCGCCGGAGACAGCGGCAGCGCGGAGGTCGGGGGACAATGGAGCGGCCGTTAAAAATAACACTGAGAGGGGAAATAGGCTGTTGGGCCCTCGTGCCAAGAGTTACAGGGGAAGAACAATACTGGGGGGGGGCAGGGGGCGGGAACGCCCCCCCCCCAGAGGTCAGGAACCCGCCCGCGGCGTGCGGAGATGAAAGGGGGACGGGTTTGGGTCCTGGTCTGACGTCCGTTTGGGTGGAAAGAAAGAAGGGTGCGTCTGTCCGGTGGGAGGGGAGGGGGGGCGGGGGGTCGCTGGGATCCGCCGCGTCACGGCCGCCCCCCCCCCGGGTGCGCAAAGCCAGCGAGGGCGACGCCTATTTTCAGTCGGCATGCGGCGAAAGCTCGCCATAAGCCCAGATATGCGGGCGCCGCCGCCAAGTTGGAAGGCTGCGGGGGACGAGTGTGGGGTTTCCTGGGAAGCTCCCACACCGACATCTGCTGCCGTCACTCACCCCCCCTCCCTCCCCCACCGCTGCCCCCCGTCCACCGCCGACCCCCCGACCACCGCCGACCCCCCCCGACCACCGCCATCGCCTCGCCACCGCTCCGCCGTTCCGCTGAATAATTCAGAGCGCCAGCGGGGACAGACAATGGATTAATCCCCCGAGGAGGGGGGAGGAGGGGGGAGGGAGGGGGGGAGGGGGGGGGGACTCAGATGGGTTACTGTCAAAGGCGGGCGGGCGTTCGGCGGAACAGAGCGAGAGCGAGAAACCGGGCACCGCGTCACGTGACCGCCGGGAGATCCCTGAGCCGAGGGCCGGTCACGTGACTGCCTGGAAGCACGAAACCGCTCCACGACCTCGAGACCGCCGCTTCCCGCCACCGCGCACGTTCCCGCGAGCCCGAGCCCCCCCCGGGATCCGAGACACGTGTGGGGGGGGGGAGGGGGGGGCGCAGCTGGCAGCGGAGAGTCAGGGAGTTCTCCTTCGCTCTCTGGATGAGCGGCTGGACTTTCGGGCCACCTGTCCCCGCCCACTCGCCCCGAACCCCCCCCCCACCCAAGTCACTTCCAGCTCGCTGGGGGGGGGTCCACGACTTTCCTAGAAGGGCAGGTTTCACTTCCTCGGCGAACCGGGGTCACGACCCCGGGCCCGTGGGCGTGAGGCGAGCAGGGTTCGGTAACGCCTGGGGTCATTCTCACGCTCTCGGGTGAGGGGGGGGGTTTCCCGACTCATCCGCGGTCGTGGGGGGGGAGTCCCGGCCTGGAGCGCCCGAGCGAAGCGACCGCGAGGATCCCCTCGTTTCTGGCGGCGGCGGTGAAGATGATTTAACCGACATCGACGGGGCCCGAAGCCCGGCTCGTTATGGGGGGGGGTTGGGGGGGGTCCTCGTT
This sequence comes from Lagocephalus sceleratus, assembly GCA_911728415.1. Classification (NCBI taxonomy): domain Eukaryota; kingdom Metazoa; phylum Chordata; class Actinopteri; order Tetraodontiformes; family Tetraodontidae; genus Lagocephalus; species Lagocephalus sceleratus. Next base: position 231,887 of record CAJVRN010000118.1, read on the forward strand.
TGCCTTCGATTCGGGGTCGCCGTATGCGGGCCAGCGGCTGCGGAGGCGGGCGGGGTTCTCTCGACCGTCGTCTGGTTCTCCCGTCTCACCTCTCCCTCCGCGTGGAGGTCAGAATGGAGCGGGGGCTCTTTAGCATTCACAGCTGAGCTCAAGGACAAGTGTGTGTGTGTGTGTGTGTGTGTGTGTGTGTGTGTGTGTGTGTGTGTGTGTGTGTGTCCTCCTACGTGCTGCAGGAGGTCTGAAACACAACATCACCAACTCAGAGGGGCGTTTGGGTCCAGGCCGGTTTAAAGGTCGAGGGGTTGAGTTGTGGTTAAGGTTGGGTTCAGCTGGAGGGGGGGGGGGGCTGGAGGAAGACGTGTGTGTGTGTGTGTGTGTGTGTGTGTGTGTGTGTGTGTGTGCTCCTCTTCCCCTTCAATAGCGAACACAAACACGAAGCTCTGGCCCCTCTTTCAATAATTGATTGAGGTTGATGACGCGTCCAGCTGCATCAGCATCTTTAAACAATAAAGCCTCTCCTAAGTGGGGGGGCGCTGCTCCTCTCACGGCGAGTCTGCTGGGGGGGGGCACCTGGTGATCTCACACCGTGGGTGACGCGCTCTTACGGCAGGTGAGTCATCGCCGGTTCCTGCGGGCGTCTTACGGGAAGAGAGGCACGCTCAGATCATCGCCCCCCTCCTGCAGCCTGCTGTGTCATCACCAGGGTGCCCCCCCCCCACACACACACACACACACACTCCCATCAGCTCCCTTTTAATCCATCTGGAATTTAGATGAGTTTAAAACGCGGATCGAGGGAAGTTAAGATAAAGGAACATATTCCTCAACCTGATCGAATTTCTAATCTGAGAATTCAAAACCAAACAAAGCCTCAGCTTTGATCTTTCTTTCTTCCCCCCTCTTTGTTTTCTGCTGCGTCCTCCTCTTTATGTCCTCAGTCACCGGGCAGACGGCGGCTGCTTTGTTTTCATTAGGTAAATGGACCCCCGTCTGCGGGGGGGGCGCTCCAACGAAGAGAAAAAAATAAAAACCACTCTGCGGCGTCTGAACCCGCCCGGGTGAATGTCATTGGATCTCGCCGCGGCGAGCGCCTCCGCGCCGCTTCCGGGCCTACCTGGTCCCGCCCGCCGTCCCGGGGAGGATCCGCCGGCGCGAGGCAACAAACACGCGCTCAGACTGTCGTTAGCGGAGATAATCGCCTGCTGATTGCGTCTATTATTAGCCGCGTCGCTTCCAGCCCCTCCAATGTCAATATTATTTTATTCGGCGTTCTGAGAGCACAGCTGTGAGTCCAGGGCGAAGGTGTGTGTGTGTGTGTGTGTGTGTGTGTGTGTGTGTGTGTGTGTGTGTGTTAATCACCTACACTCACATCAGATATGTGCTGCTCATTCTGGTCCTCCCGTTTTAATTCGCCGCGGCGCAGACGTAAACACCCGCCCTCTTTCCTCGTCGCACGCGAGCGTTTTTTGGACCTCCGAGGCCGTCTTCGCCCACAGAGGGCTTTTGTGCGCCGCAGGTGCCGAGATACACGAGGAGCGTTTTATCCCTCCGGGCCCCCCCGAGGCCCCGAGGTCCGGCCCAAGAAAGACCGGAGGCCGTCTCAGCCTCTTTATCGGAAAAGAATAATAAACTAGTAATAATGGCGGGTCATAAGGACGAGTTATTTTAAGCTCTGTCCCTCAAACGGGCCAACGTTTATTGTCAGCCTGTGAATTTGTGCGTCGATTTTATGGTGTGACATATTTGTGAGGATAACGTTACCGTTTAGGAAAATAAAAGAGGTGGCTGAGTTATATCTTTACCCTCCTCAGACCTGGCGTCCACACGTGGACATTAGATGTTGGGTCACCTATCATATAAAAGCTGATTCTTCTTAGTGTGGGGACCAAATGTCCACATACATGGACCCATAAACATTATATTATTACACATTTAGACTGATTGTCCCTGTATGTGGACATCATTGTCCCTGCATGTGGACATCATTGTCCCTGCATGTGGACATCATTGTCCCTGTATGTGGACATCATTGTCCCTGCATGTGGACATCATTGTCCCTGCATGTGGACATCATTGTCCCTGTATGTGGACATCACTGTCCCCCGCATGTGGACATCATTGTCCCTGTATGTGGACATCATTGTCCCTGCATGTGGACATCATTGTCCCTGCATGTGGACATCATTGTCCCTGTATGTGGACATCATTGTCCCTGCATGTGGACATCATTGTCCCTGCATGTGGACATCATTGTCCCTGTATGTGGACATCATCGTCCCCCGCATGTGGACATCATTGTCCCTGTATGTGGACATCATTGTCCCTGCATGTGGACATCATTGTCCCTGTATGTGGACATCATCGTCCCCGCATGTGGACATCATTGTCCCTGCATGTGGACATCATTGTCCCTGCATGTGGACATCACTGTCCCTGTATGTGGACATCATTGTCCCTGCATGTGGACATCATTGTCCCTGCATGTGGACATCATTGTCCCTGTATGTGGACATCATTGTCCCTGCATGTGGACATCATTGTCCCTGCATGTGGACATCATTGTCCCTGTATGTGGACATCATTGTCCCCCGCATGTGGACATCATTGTCCCTGTATGTGGACATCATTGTCCCTGCATGTGGACATCATTGTCCCTGTATGTGGACATCATCGTCCCCCGCATGTGGACATCATTGTCCCTGCATGTGGACATCATTGTCCCTGCATGTGGACATCACTGTCCCTGTATGTGGACATCATTGTCCCTGCATGTGGACATCATCGTCCCTGTGTGTGGACATCATTGTCCCTGCGTGTGGACATCATTGTCCCTGTATGTGGACATCATTGTCCCTGCATGTGGACATCATTGTCCCTGTATGTGGACATCATTGTCCCTGCATGTGGACATCATTGTCCCTGCGTGTGGACATCATTGTCCCTGCATGTGGACATCATTGTCCCTGCATGTGGACATCATTGTCCCTGTATGTGGACATCACTGTCCCTGTATGTGGACATCATTGTCCCTGCATGTGGACATCATTGTCCCTGTGTGTGGACATCATTGTCCCTGCATGTGGACATCACTGTCCCTGTATGTGGACATCATTGTCCCTGCATGTGGACATCATCGTCCCTGTGTGTGGACATCATTGTCCCTGCGTGTGGACATCATTGTCCCTGTATGTGGACATCATTGTCCCTGCATGTGGACATCATTGTCCCTGCGTGTGGACATCATTGTCCCTGCATGTGGACATCATTGTCCCTGTATGTGGACATCATTGTCCCTGCATGTGGACATCATTGTCCCTGCATGTGGACATCATTGTCCCTGCATGTGGACATCATTGTCCCTGCGTGTGGACATCATTGTCCCTGTATGTGGACATCCTTGTCCCCACTGGTCTCACAATATAGTTCAAACATGATTCTCAGTCTTTATCAGGTCCAATAATCCTGAATAGACGTGTTGAGGGTGTGTGTCAGAGAAGAGCTGGGTCTGAGGAGGTTAAGCTACTCAGGAACTCAACCTTTGGAAGGACCAAGTCCCAGTGGAGTAGATGGTCCTGTATTAATATAGATGGTACTATATATATGAGAGCAGAAGACCTGAGTGGGGCTCAGCGTGGTGATATACAATACAGGGTGTAATCGTAGACCTGCGCCTTCTCAGGTACAGCCCAGCGCTCCCTCAGAGGATTGTGTTAAAGCCCCCGGAGCCACAACACTGACCTTTCCTCTTATGGAGATTCAGGGGCCACGAGCGCGCGCTGGGGGGGTTGAGCCCCCCCCTCCCCCCCTCGCACCACCTCCCGCCTCCTCTGGACGCGCGCATCAGCGGAAGAGCGTTCGGGACAGTCGAGGTGGTCGTTTTTTTTTAAGCGAAGCCCCGAAGGCCGAACCAACACGGCCTCTCTGGTCGCCTGCGTGGGGGGGGGGTGTCGACCCGCCAGTTAACGACTCTGGGCCGACCCGCTGCCTCGCCTTCTCGTCTGTCTCGCCAATCGGGGGCCGAACAGGCTTGAGCACGCCGGCGTGTTTCCCCTGGTGTCGGCCGACCTTTAGAGTCGGCGGCGTCTGAACTTTCGGCGCGTGATGCGATCAGAAAGCAGTTCGCGCCCTGACGCTTTGATCCGAGGAGAACACCTGCGGGTGGGGGGCCGGACAGGTGCTCCCAGCACAGAGAGCTTCAGGTTTGTGTTTGGAAGGACTCTAAATGTGGGAATCCAGTTGTTCTCTGAGCTTGAGGAGTTGATGGCAGCAGGTTCGCTTGGATTCTCGTGTTCATCCTGATTCTGTTACTTTGATGAGCTCAGCGAGAATCAGTCGTGTTTCTGTTTCCTACTTGAGAGCCTAGTTTCGTTTTCCAACCTTTTCAAGCCTTCTCTGAAGTCTTCTTTCTTCTTTTTCAGCATCTTTAAATGTAACGCGAAGCCATTTCTAAACATTATTTTCTCTTCTCGAGGGCCCCGATGCTTCATCTCTGTTAAAGACAAGTGCGCCTGCTTCATCAGCCACCTCGTGGAGGAGAGTGTATCCTGTAGAAAAAGCAGAAATACAAGTATCAGGAAAGTTGTAATTGTTCTCGAAGGATTTGGCACAAATGAGATAACCCCACCCGGTTTATTTCAGCTAACAGACTGTTGACCGGCTGCTTCTGTTGCCAACAGCAGCACAGATGTTGGTCCGAGATGATCGGAAACGCTGACCAAGTACGAAAACACCCAATTTTGAGTTACGTGAAAATAACGGAGCGGAGGCGAATAGGAGCTCGGTTCTTCGGCTCCAGCGACTATGACAGAGAGTGAATGGATCTGGGGGAGCCGACGGCGTCTTCAAAAACCGATAACGACCTTATTTAATCGTCGATAATCGTGGGTGACGTCACCGCCCGTCCGACCCGGGGAACCGAGAGCGGAATTTCTCGGGGAGTGGGACGTCGCTTTTGACCTATCTCTGCTCAGAGCCGCGCAAACGGCGCACTTTAGCGTCCTTAACGACCCGCCGCTGCCATAAAACAACATTTCCTCGCGCGCGCAGACAGGTTTGGCCTTCTCGCTCACTAACAGCCCCTCCCCTGGACGAGGCACGGACATTTTTAACTAAAAACGTACTAACTTAAGCCTCCTGAGACACTAAATGTTCTCAGCAGGCCCCAGCTTTCCTTCCAAAACCCAGATGTCAACATGCGCCTGCGTGAAAAGCGAAGACGCCGACGAGTAGACGCGCGACGTCGCGTGCAAACCGATACGTTTTTATTGTTCGACAGAACTTCCACGGCTCTTCAGATCTGCGCGGATTTCAAAATAAATCAAACCGGGCCGCTGCTCCTGCGTGGGTGTTCGGGACACAGGCAGTAAATTGTTGGGTGGAAAGTGTCCTCAAATTGTGCGTAATTGAAGACGAGGGAGCGAAACCTGACTGAGCCGTCCTGAAACGACCTCGCTGCCCTCCGCGGCGTCGAGTCAACGTTGTTTTTTTTTCTGCGTGAAGGCAGAGAATCAAGCGAGAGGCGTGTCCCCTGAAGGAAAGGTCTGAACATCTCCGGTGTAATGACGGGGGGAGGAGATGATTGATGCCTCTTAATTGTGTGTCTGTTTCATTACTTCTGTTTGAAGTCAGGACGCATCCCCAAACAACCGCTGCAGCAGAGCAGATATCTTTTACTATTAACCATTTATCTGTTCCTCCTGAGGACGAGGACCACATCGACCTCTGTCGTCTTCGTCTGTTATCGAAAAGCTGCCTCGCGTCACGTCTACAGGCGACATTGTGAGGTTGTTTCCACCTTCATGTCGTTTATGTAATGGGATGTCTGGTCCGTCCGAAGCCTCCCTCGATGACTTTAAACCTTTAATTTTTCTTCTCGTCTGCTTCTGCTACTCTTTTCCCCCCTCCGCTCCCGTCCGCCGTTTGTCGTGGACACCCGACGCGTTCCCCGTTGCGTTTGTTTACGCGCAGCCGGCGAAGGGGAAGGCCGAGAACCAGAGAGGGGAGTCATTGAAGTGCTCGCCAGTGTTTATGTTTGTGTCTGGGTTTCCATCTCCCTTTTCCCTCGCAGCCACAACAGCTTCGGTTTCTCCCCCCCCTTCCCCCACCCCTCCCACACTTAAGCACAATTCAAGCCGGCCCCGTCTGAACCGGCCTCCCCTTCGCCCCCCCCCACCCCTCCCCCGATGTCCTGCCGTCTGACTGTACACCTGCCAGCCTCGGAGCGTCCCACCTGTGTTTGTGCTCCCGTCTGAGTCTTGGCACGGCCCGTCTGGGCGGCGAGGAGAAGGAAAAGGACCTCCGACGCTCGGAAGAAAAGAGCGCCTGTGGTGCAGCGCCGGCTTTTTTCCGATTTTCCATCGCCGAGCGCCGAAAACCCAGACGTCTGAGCAAGCTTTATCAGGAAAACGGCCCCGCCAGGCGGACCTGAACCAACACGGGGAGTGAGGCGGGCGGAGGTACAACCTTCCACGCCACCGCGCCGTGTCGAGGAGCTGCTGGCATATCGGTGAAATAAATCCCCTTTGCCTCAGTTATAACCTGATTTGACAGCGATGTCGGTGGAATGTCTAGAACGTGATGAGACCTCACTGGAAAAACACACACACACATGCACACACACGCACACACACACACACATGCACACACACACGCGCGCAGCAATCAAAGGCATATTTCTCGTTACTCTGAACTCAGAAGCACCAACCAAAGTCGTAAACACTCCAAAGTGAGTAACGTGTGAACCCGGGTTCGACCCAGGGACCGTGAGCCGTTGCAACGCGGAGAAAATCCCTGTTTGTTTCTCCACCTCACCTGAAGGGCAGGTCTCTGTGGACTTTTGCTGTAGTTTACCGATGAAGTGTGCAACCACAGGCCGCTCTCTGCCCACCTCTGCACCGTCTGCTCCTTCAGCTTGTTTGCTGGTGTGAACCCCCCCCAGCCCCCCCCCACCACCACCACCAGCACAGCCCCATCTGATCTTGTCTGAGAGGGATTCCCAGAACCCCCCCCCGTTTGCTTCGCACTCACCACCCACCTCCTCTGTGGTTCCTCCCGCCCACGCTGCGGTAAGTGTGCAGCGCTCGTGAGTCAGCTCGCAGTTATCGTGGGGACGCGTGCGGTTACTTGATCTTTACATTTTCCCTGATGAAAATCCATGAAATGGAGACACCTACCATCAGTCACTCACCACCGCGCACGGCCACGCGAGCACAGAAAAGTCGTGAAAAAGCGCTTGTTGGCGTCTCTCGTTTATGCGAAAATGAAACCAGGTGGAGACGGGTTCGTTTCGGGCTTCGCCGTCTTGTGAAAAACAGCGTTCATGTAAAGTATCTCGATCTGTTCGGTTGTTTTGACGGCTGCGACGGTTTGGGGAACTGAGAGTGAGAGGAAACGCGCGCTGGTGAAGCCAAAGAGGAAACTCTGGGCTTAGATCAGGAACGCCACAGTTCAGGTCCAGTCCAGGTTGTTGGGGGGGGGCTGTGGTGCCCTCAGGTGAGAGGGCACCACAGGGCTTCACCCTGGACTCTGGCTCGACCAACGTACAGAAACAAGCCAGTGGACACGCTCACATTCACACAGGGTCGCCAGCCCCCCCCCCACACACACACACACGTCTGGGTCGTCCCCGAGGGAGCCCACGCAGACGCGGGAACAACATGCAAATGCCACAGAAAAGCCCCCCCCCGGGCCCCAGGAGGATTTGAACAGGGAACCTTGTTGCTGCAGCAACCACTGTGTTTTGTTTGAGAGAGGGAATCCCCACACACACACACACACACACACACACACCCTGAGCGCCGCGGGCCCCCACGCAGCGCGTAGGAGGCCTGGCCCATTGGTGGGGGGATTCCACATGTGCCAGTGATCCGTGTCACGCTCACATGTGCACCCACCCTCAGTAGAGGCCTTCTCAAGGTCGCAGCGCGGCGTGACGCTGCAGCAGCGCATTTATGAGCAGCACACACATCTTCATTTAGTCTTTTCCTTGTTGCTGGGACAACCCTGCCCTGTGAGCCGGCCTCTGCACGCTGACCCTGACCTGCAGCCTCCACGCCGCGTCTCTGCTCGCGCATCTCGCATTCGTTTCCTGCCGACTCGGACCAAAAATAGTCCTTCAGACGCGCGAAGGAAGAGCTTCAGGGAAACAAGATTTGCAATAAAAACGATCCAGGATCACCGATCAAGATCCCCTGAACCGATATGAGGATGTGAGGGGGGGGGTCACGCGTGTGACATCCCAACATGAAGGCTGCATGTGTGGAGGAGCGCAGCATGTGTGTGCTGCTGTGGACCACTTCGATAAACCGCAGCCCCTCTTCCCATCTTGCAGTTTGGTGTCTGTGCAGCCGGGGCGCAATGCATCACGGCGCTGCGGCCTCGCTCGCCGTCTCACGCGATCAGCTGAGCCCGGAGGAAGTCGGGGAGCGGAAGCGGCTGCAGGCAGAGCGGGGCTGAAGGCAGCGGAGCAGGCATCCTGCAGCGGGGGGGGGTGAACCTGGTGGTGGGGGTGCTGTTCCCAGAGAGTGGGTGTCCTGGTTGATAATTAAGTCAGCCCCCCCCGGGGGAGGGAGGGGGGGACAGCGGAGACCCCTGAGCCCCGCCACAGCCAGATGAAAAGAAAACAGTCCCTGTACAGGTTCCACATGTCAGAGCGAAGGCCGACAATGTGTTTCACATTTCCCCCCCGCGCCCCCCCTCCCCGGTCCAGCACCTCGCCGTCCCGTTCAGGTTGGGCCTATCTTGATGTGAGCCTGAGCGCCATATCTGTTTCTTCCTTCCTCTGGGTCCTGGCTAATCCACTTCTCCAGGCTTCCTTCCCAGCACAGCGAGACCTTTCTAAAGCAAACAGCGCGGGGCAGCACCTCGGACCCCCCCCTCATGAAAGAGCAGGAGGAAGGCAGAGCTGATGCTCTTGATTCGATTTGGGCCCGTGAAACCGAGACCAGGGCCCCGCCGCCGCGACGAGCTGCGGGGAGAGCGAGGCGCACGCTGCGGGAGGAGTCCACATCACCAACACCTCCACCCCCACTGCCCCCCCCCACAGCTCCGAGATGCAGGAACTGAGAACGATGGTCATTATCGTAGCGTCTTTGGGGGTAATTAATTTAGCACGGGGCTCAGGGGTTAGGGGTCGAAACAGCTGCGACAGGAAGCGCAGCGATGCATGCAAACCACATGCACGGTGAGGGGAGGAGCCACAGGAGGGGGGGCGAGGGGCGGGGGGGGGGTCTGCAGCCGTGGGTAAAGGACCATCAGGGTAGAAAGGAGCAGATGTGGTTACAGGTGGAAACAGAGGAAGCACGAAAGCTGCGCGAGCGGCGTCGACACAGACGGGTCGCCGGCGGTGCCCCCCCCGCACGGGCGTCCGGCCTCGCCCGACCCGAGGAGCCGCGGGCAGAAGCGCAGCACGTGAGGCAAATGACAGGCCCCGGGAGTTAAAGACAGCCCTCACGTTCGTGTAACTCAAATAACGATCAGCTGCGGCCTCGCCGCTCCTGCCAGGGCGAGCGCCTCCTCTGTAATCAGCCTCTCCAGGTTCGGCCCCGGGGCCGCGGAGGCGCTTCCCCGGGGCCGCCAGGCCTCTCGCTGAACAAGACCCCTTTGTTCGCCGAGATTTACGCTTTCATAAAACCGGGATATTTATGCCGGAATTAAAAATAGCCGCGAGAGCGTACCGACGCGGGGAAAACTCTCTGAGTCCTCGTGGAGGTTCAAGGTTGGACTGAACGCGTCGGGGAAGCAAATTCAGCAGCAGAGACGTGAAATGAGGGAGGAAATATCCAAAAACGCACGAACCGGGAGGTTTGACCTTGACGTGTGGTGCTTTCACCAAACACACACACACACACACACACACACACACACACACACGAAAACATTAAATCAGACGGGATGGAGAGGCCGAAAACCAGTCAGCAGGTCAGAACGGCTGACGACGCTGGAACAAACACACAGATGTGTGAAAGAGTGCAACTGGGTATTGACTCCTGTCAGCGTGTGTGTGTGTGTGTGTGTGTGTGTGTGTGTGTGTGTGTGTGCACATGTGTGTGTGTGTGTGTGTGGGTCTAACGGGGGCCAGGACTGTTTTGACAAGTCAAAACGCTCCCCTCTCATCTGGAGCTGCCAGCTGTGTTTTTGTTGTCTTTCCCCCGTTCTCGGCCTCCTGCTCTCAGAATAAGCGCTGACAGCCACACACACACACACACACACATACACACACACACACACACACACACACATACCCCAAACCCTGTTGAGAACGCTTCGTCTTCGTCCTGACCCGAGCGGTCCCGTGGCGTCCCCATGGTGGAATCCCGTCCTTGGTCATGTACACTCAGCGATACGCTGTGACTAATTGGGACCGCTCCTTCGGGCAGATGCGTCCGCGGCGGATCAAAACCCGCCCCCGCTTTTCTGAACGTGAGAAGTCCCTGCACCCCCCCCTTCAGGCTCTCCCGGGAGCCCCCCAGGCAGCCTGGCTCCGAGCTGGGGGGGGGGGTCTCCGCGGAGGGCATACTCCAACGGTGAGTGGTTCCTGGGGGCACGGCTACACTCATCAGCCTGGAATCACGCGGGGGGGGGGGTGCACATGTGTTCATAAACACAGTACGAGCG
>CAJVRN010000118.1:247500-355000 GCA_911728415.1 Lagocephalus sceleratus
GGCGGCGAATGGAGATGTTAAATGGAAAATGGCTGCATGCCAGAGCAGCAAAGTGGCCTTTCAGCTGTCTGCTGGTTTCACACACACACACACACACACACACACACTCCTCCACCAAGAGTGTGTGTGTGTGTGTGTGTGTGTGTACCTGCAATAACTTGTTCCTCTGACCATGAAGTGTTTTAAAAAAAAAAGCCTTTGTGCCTCCGAGGGACTCCGAGGAGCGGCTATTCCGCCCTGCGCGGATCAGGGACGTGGAGACGTGTAATTTAGAGCTGCGCTTCCTGTCAGAGTCATAAAGACGGATGATAACACACTCATGTGGACGCGTCTGTCACCAACCGGCTGACAAGGCAGCCTGTGTGTGTGTGTGTGTGAGAGAGAGAGTGTGTGTGTGTGTGTGTGTGTGTGTGTGTGCCCGTAAGCGCGCTCATCACTCAAACTCCTCGCTGTCTGTGATCAAAGGAGACCATTGTGTGTCCTTATCTGTGCATCTGTGGATGGAGAAGAGTGGGAGCTGCTGGGTTATGCCCCCCCCCCACACACACACATGTGCACACACACACACACACACGTGCACACACACACACACACACGCACACATGCACACACACACTCCATCATCTTCTTGTTTCTACACTATGATTCATCTTCACCCCTGATCTCTGACTCAGGATGAGCGAGTGCGCGGTGTCGCTCCTGATGGTGAGGGGGGCGGGGGGGCGGGGGGGGCCGGGGGGGCCTCGCAGCCTTTAAGGACGCTCCTGCTCACGCCCCCATTTGAGAACAACAACAACCACAAACATCCGAACATCTGGAGGAAGATCCTCAGTAAAAGAAGGTGACCTTTCAGAGCAAGACCGCCACATCTGGATGCTCTCAGAGGTTAAATCCCACATTCTGGTTCTACCGGGTTCTACTGGGAGACCGCTGGACCCCGAGTGTTTCGGTTCCTCCCCGTCCACATCGGTACGTGAGGGACGTTCCCACCAGATGGGACGGCGGCGTGGAGGCGTTGGAACACCCCCGGGGGGGCGGCCTGGGGATTGTTGAGCGCCGTTCTGAGGTGTTCTGAGGTCCCGGAACGACCGCCATCGGAGCAGGAAGACGGAGAGAAGGCTGCAGCGCTCTCCTTCAGGCGTCCGCCGTATCCCAGCGCGTATCCGGGGTGGGAACACCCGACCCCGGCGCTCCAGCTGTGCTCCTCCCGGCGTTCCCGGAGGAGCACAGCTGGAGCGCCGTCACCTGGGCCGGGGGGGCCCACACCCAGTTTGTGGGGCGTTTCCCGCCACGGCGAAGCTTCAATGGTCATCGCCGGCGAGCCCCACCCCCCCTCGGGAACGCTCCCTCAGCCTCGGCCTGATCCGATCCTCGCCTCCCGGAATGACCCCCCCGGTGAGGGAGAGGATTCCCCGCCTGGCGCCGTGTGACGTCATCGTCCCCTCACGGGTCTGATCCTGATGTGAGGACGAAGGCCTGGAACACCCCTGTGCCTCCGCTCTGACCCCCCCCCCGACCACAGAGTTAAAGCGGCGGAGGGGGGGGGGCGGCTCCCATCAGGTGCACTGCCGACCCCCCTCCGCCGCCGCTCACGGCACCACAGAGGAAGAGAACACAGCGAGCATTGTGAAGAAAAATGTAACCCTGTGGGACGTTTGTGACATTTAGTGTGATTTGTGATAGCCTTTATCGGGGGGGGGGGCAGCAGGGGGGGGGGGGGGGGCAAAGAATGTGCTGGACCGAGCCCCGGGCCCTAATCAGCTTGAACACGTCACAATCGAGTCAAAGAGCGGCGAGCAAACGGGAGCAGGCGAGCGACACAACGGGGGCCTTTGAGGGCTAAGAATAACCCCCTTACCCAAGCAGGTCGGCCACTACGCCACCTGGGGGGGGGGGACCGCCATCCGAGCATAAACAGCAAACAGACCGACCCCCCCCCCCCGCTCTGCCAGTCCCGTGCTTCTGGAATCAGAAGTGGAGGCAGGCGGTGGGGGGGGGTCCGGTTGGGCTGAGCCCTCAGCTGGGACCAACCTTCACCTATAAAGGCCGGCCCCCCCCCCCCCTCGACCACCCCCCCCCACCCAACCTTAGGTTGGTTCAGGTCAGAGCTTGGGGGGGTCGGTCCGAGGTGTGAATCCGCTGACCCGATGTCTAAGCCCCCCCCGCCTCAGCGGCGGAAAGCATCGCCCGTTTCGCAGAAACCGAAGTTTCCACGACCGCGTCTTCGCCGTCCCCGACTTGAGAAAACACGGGAGGGAAGTCGGGGGTTAATAGGGCCAAGTTTAGGGGGGGGGGGGCCCAGGGGAGCTCATTATGCTCACACAGAGGAGACATTAACTCACACACTTTCACACACACCTTTAAACATCTGTAACATACACACACACACTCACTCACACACACACACACACACACACACTCACTCACTCCACACACACACACACACACACACACACACACACACGCACGCACACACACACACACACACACACACACACCCCCTGGCGTAAGGCTCCATTAACACAAACTTTTATAACCCTTCTTATTGGGAGCAGTAACCCAGAGAAGTCGGCGCCCCCCCCCCACCTCCACGACGTTCCCCGGGAGAGGACGACCGCACGAACGTGCGCTCGACGCGGCCTCGGCGAAGGCCCGGCGACGAGAAGCCGCGCTCTGCCCCCCCACCCCCCGCCTCTCTGGCGGTGTTTATTTACAAGTGCCTGTTTTATGATCGTCGCTTTAATTGATAGTTAACCGTGGCCCTGCCCCCCCCCCACCGGACGAACATAAACAAGTACTAAAGAAAAACACGTGTGTGTGTGTGTGTGTGTATGTGTGTGTGTGTGTGTGTGTGAACAAGAGAGCCACACTGCTCTCATTATGCTCCAAACAAGCCCATTATGGTTTGGAGGGGGGGGGGGGCATCTAGAATCTAAACAGTTGCCACGGCAACGGCAGATCACCTTTTGTGAACATTTTGCTCCTTTTTTTTGGACTTTGTCTCTGAGTCTTCCACCTTCGGACCCCCCCCCCCAACCCCCCCTTGTCCTGTACCGCGTGTGGACCACATCACTGTAAACACACACACACACACACAAACACACACACACACACACAGATACACACACGTGGTCTTCAGATGTGAGGGCCTGTTCCTGCTTCTGTGGGTACATAAAAGTTAATAAAAAAAAAACGACATTTCGACGGCGAGCGACGGGCAAACGTGGTGAGGGCGACCTCCTCTCCGCCGTCACGTGACCTCCTTCGCCGGCGCTGCGGGTCACGCCGGGTCTCCACGCTGAGACGAGACTCTTGACGCTGTCGGTCGGAACACACGGAGCAACTGTACGCTGAGGTATAAATATTTCAGTACTCCTTTGGAATAGGGAGCGCAAAGACTGCCCCCCCCCTCCCCAACACACACACACACTCACACTCACACACACACACACACACACACACTCACACACACACACACACACACACACACACGCTGAAAGCATTATTAATGACTTAAAGTGGTCCAGCAGAGCTGCACTTTGCTGCAGGTCTGCTGGTCTGTGATCCTTACTGGTCTGTGTTTGAAGTCTCACACACACACACACACACACACACACACACACACACACACACACACACACACACACATATACACACATGCACACACACACGCATCCATAAGCTGCAGTTTATTATGAGAGCAGCCATTTGTCCTGTCGCTGTGATAAAGTTCTTCACTCTAGACGCGCGTGTGTGTGTGTGTGTGTGTGTGTGTGTGTGTGTGTGTGTGTGTGAGAGGGGGGGTTGTTTTAGAGCCCAGACGCCGTCGACCATTACTCAGCTGATGCGCCAGCGGCCATGATCGATGTGTCTCTAATAGAAGGAGGCGGCGGCGGGGGAAGACAAAGGTATTGATACAGGAGTGGAGATAAGCCCGGAGACTGATTGCACTTTTACCTCCTCGTCCATCACCACCTGGCCCGCCACGCCGCGCCGTGATAGCCTGTCGGCGCGCCCTATTTAAGGGCCGCCGTCAAAACAACGGCATCCATCTCGCCGCCGGGTTCGTGCGCCGCCGTCGCCGCCGTCGCCGTCACGGGCCCGCCTCGGCCGCCGCCGGGCGCTCGGCGGGCCTTAAAGTTCAGCCCCGTCCCGGGGTCGGCGTGCACGGCCTCGTTTATGCGTTTGACCTTCACGCTCCCGTGGTGCTACATCGCCGCTGCGGCGGCGGCGGCGGAGGTTTCGGGTTGCGCCGCGGCTCTGGAGCGGGATTAAAGACGGAGCGAGGCGGCGGCGCTGCCTTCCGTCTGTGGGAACGGGAAGTCCAGGCAGGAGCCTTGATAACGGCTGAGTGAGGCCTGGGAGGTGTTACAGTGAGTGTGTGTGTGCGTGTGTGTGCGTGTGTGTGTGTGTGTGTGTGTGTGTGTGTGTGTGTGTGTGTGTGTGTGTGTGTGTGTGTGTGTGAGGGGGGGTCTTTGGGAGTGAGGAGGGTGAGAGTGCCAGGCGATGTAGGAGGGAGAGGGGGAAAAAAGGAGGGCAACGTCTGGAAAGCATCAACTTGAGCTCAGCTCATGTGGGAGTGTGAGTGAGAGTGTGTGTGAGTGAGAGCGTGTGTGTGTGTGTGAGTGAGTGTGTGAGCGAGAGTGTGTGTTCTGTTGCTCCTCTGGCTCGTTAACCTGGAGGTCACGGGCAGCTTCAATGCCTGGCACACAGCATGGGAATAATGACCTCTCCCATCGCCGAGCGCAGGCTCCAGAGTCAACATGTCCGTTCTCACACGCGCGCGCACACACACACACGCATGCGCGTGTGCATATGTCGAGCGCGCCCGCTGCGTTACGGACGCCGTCGCCACTTCGCCTCAAAGCGCCGCGACACCTTGCTCCAAATATTAAAGGAAATCCTGGCAAATTAGCGAGACGCACTTGAAACATGGCGAGGCGACTCAGGAAGTACTTTAGGCTTCGTTCCTGCAATTCACTCACACACACACACACTCACACACACACACACTCACACACACACACACAGGAGTTTATTAGAGAGGCTGTGTTGCTGATGGATCAAACTTGATGTTGATTAAATACATCAAATGAGCTCTGAGCACTTGTACTACATTTGAGTGTGTTTTCACCCCTGAATCACCAAACCAGACCAAACCTGGAGCTTGCTTTTATTTTGGCGGGGTGTTTGGTGGTGTGGGTCCTCGCGTGGTTCTGGAGAAACAGCTCAGAGGCTCGTCATGTTGGGTAAAAGGTCGGCGCTTTCAGAGGCCTGTTCATGGCTTTGATCAGCAGCGTGTGTGTGTGTGTGTGTGTGTGTGTGTGTGTGTGTGTGTGCAGCAGCTGGTGTGTTGTTTGGTGTCCCGTGAGACCCGGCCCGGCCCGGTGTCGCGTTACACGCCCCGGCGTGGCCCAGACGATGCGGGCCGAGTTGGCTCGGTGGCCAAGAAGTGAGGTGTGACACATGAACGGGGGGGGGTCGGGTGGTGTGGTGGGGGGCTGTTGGGGGGGGGGCTGGTACCGGGCAATTAAGCCAGCGTCTGACACCCGGAGTGCTTCTCATTCTCTGGCGCTGCTATTGTAGTCTGGAATCTGAGAAATGCATTTGATCGGCTCGCCGCGCCTGCGTGGGTGTTATTTTGGACGAGTCCTGAGGACATAACAGTCACCAGAGAAGGAAAGAGAGAAGGGGGGGGTCCGTGGGGGGGGTCTGGTTGGGGGGGGTTACCTGCTGCATTCTTTCAGGGTTCTTTGGGGAAACAAGCATCCACTGTTGTTCTCTTCTGTCTGAGAAAGAGAGGACGACTTCATAGAACGAGTGGAAGGAGATAAGAGTGTGTGTGTGTGTGTGTGTGTGTGTGTGTGTGTGTGTGTGTGTGTGTGTGTGTGTGTGTGTGTGTGTGTGTGTGTGTGTGTGTGGGTGGGTGGATGGGGCGTGGACTCGCACGCTCTCTGACTCCCTCTGAGCTTAAAGGGAATCCCGTCTTTTCTCCTCCCGAGTCACCCGAGCGCGTGGGGTCGAACCCGAGGACCGCCTCGAAGTGAGGGTCGAAGCCGGGGTCGGTCCGATACCGCTTCAAAGACGCTCGCCGACCAGGGCGGCTTATCTGGAGCCTGTCGGGGGGGGGGGTCAGAGGTCATCGGGGACGGCTTCAGCCAGGAGGATTCATCAGGAGCGCCCTCGCCTCTTACGGGGGGAGCATCAGGACGCCCTCTGGAGCCGCCGCCGCCCATGTTTGAGGTCGGGGCTGGAGGTCGAACCTTGACCTTCAGGTCTGCAGTCAGGGCCCAGACAACCCCCCCCCCACCCCCGGCCTGAAAAACATGGAAATATTTAGAATCGTTTGAATTCGTCGGCGTCGGGGAGGAACGCAGAGACGCCGGGGGGGCGAAGGTCACGCGGCCCCAGCGTTCCCTAGAAAGCGCCTCCCGTTGACGCGCTCGCGCCCGAAACAGAGCGAGGTCCGATCAGAACGAAACCTGCTTTTCTTGATAGCCGACGACGGCGGCGCTTCATCGCTGATCTCAAACGCCGATTGGTTCCGTTTCTTTCTCGAACCGCCGTCACCGCGAAGCACGACATCGAGAGTTTCGCGTCGGGCCTCACTCCGCCCGGCGGAGGCCTCGGGGGATGGCGCCGCCAAGACGCACGTCTGACCCGCGCCGTTCCGAGTGAGCTCAGGCCGGACCGGGCAGACCGTCGGTTCAAAGACCAATCGATGGCGTTGAGGCGGTCGGGGGGGGGTGCTGAGGCGGCAGGTCGGGCCGAAGAGCGGCGGGAGGGAGACTTCGGGAGGAAGTTCAGGAGGCCTCGGAGGAACCGGCCCGAGCAGCGCTGATGGGGGGGGGGTCGAGTCCAGCCCGACGTGGACGGGGTCCTGTTGGACTCACGAGACGTAAATAAAGTAACATGCGGCCACGAGGTTCCGCGCGGGGGCGAGGGCCCCCCCGAGGTCACACTAGTGAGGGGACGCCGCCACCTAGCGGCCAGAGACGGCAGCACACCCGGGGAGAGATGGGGGAGGACACCTGGGGGAAGAGCTGGGGGACACCCGGGGGTGTTGGGGGACACCTGGGGGAGAGGGGGGGGAGGACACCCGGGGGAGGGGGGGAGGACACCTGGGAAGAGCTGGGGACACCCGGGGGTTGGGGGACAGGTGGGGGAAGACCCGGGGAAGACCCGGGGGACAGCTGGGGGAGGACAACCAGGGGTGTTGGAGGACACCTGGGGGTGTCACCACACCCGGGGGGGACAGCCCGGGAGAGCTAGAGGACACCGGGGGGTGTTGGGGGACACCTGGGGGTGTTGGGGGACACCTGGGGGTGTCACCACACCTGGGGAGAGCTGTGGGACACCCGGGGGTGTTGGGGGAGGACACCTGGGGGGAGGGCTGAGGAAGGACACCCGGGGGAGGACACCCAGGGGTGTTGGAGGACGCCTGGGGGTGTCACCACACCGGGGGTGTTGGGGGTCACCCGGGGGTGTTGGGGGAGGACACCTGGGGGGAGAGCTGAGGAAGGACACCCGGGGGAGGACACCCAGGGGTGTTGGAGGACGCCTGGGGGTGTCACCACACCCCCGGGTGTGTCCCCCCTCCCAGCGGAGGAAGGAACCACCAGGACATGGGTCCTGAAGCAGAGACGAGGCCGCACACGCGTGTGGAAGTGTGTTTATTAAAAGTGGAGTCGTACACAAGAGAGAGGAAACGCGGCTCCTTGTGCGTCATCGTGACTGAACCTGCCGACGTCGCGAGGACGCCGGCCTGTCCTCGGGGGGGGGTTTGGTCTCCTCTCCCGGGGGGGGTTCAGGGCTGGGTGTAGCGCAGGTACGACTTCCCCGAAGGCATCGGCTTGGTCGTCACGCCGCCGGGGAAGAGGGCGGCGGCGTCGCCGTCGGACAGAGACGGGATGACCATGACTTTGTCGCCGGGCTGAAAGAGACGAGAGTGAATGAGCGTCTTTCCCCGGGGGGGGTCACAAGACGGGATCAAGGTCATGAACATGAGAGATCAGGAAAATGAGGCACAAAAATGTGTGAGCTTCTTAACCGAGTCCCATTTAAGGCCCAGGTGTGTGTGTGTGTGTGTGTGTGTGTGTGTGTGTGTGTGTGTGTGTGTGTGTGTGTGTGTGTGTGTGTGTGTGTGTGTGTGTGTGTGTGTGTGTGTGTGTGTGTGTGTGTGTGTGTGTGTGTGCATGGGGGGGGGGCTGGTCACCCCTGGGGAAGAGCTGAATGGAGCAAACTATTGAAACCCTGATACCGAGAGCTCAGACTGGGCCGGTCTGCCCTCCAGCCAGACAACGGGGTCGACTTCGCCGGTGACCTCAGGTGAACCCTGATGGGGGCGGGGCCAACATCTGTGGGGGGGGCGGTCTCAAGGTGAACCGAGGGGGAGTGAAGCGCTCACCTGTGTCAGGGGTGAACTTTAACCCGCTCTCATAAATGAATAAAAGCACGACCTGGACCTCGGGGGGTAATGATTGAGCGTGTGGGGGGGGGCGGACCTTCCAGTCGACGGGCGTGGCCACCTTCTTCCGCGCCGTGAGCTGCAGCGAGTCGATCACCCGCAGCAGCTCGTCGAAGTTCCTCCCCGTGGTGGCCGGGTAGAGGATGGACAGCTTCAGCCTCTTGTCGGGGCCGATCACGAACACCTGGGGGAGGCGGCGACACTTCAGCGGCGCCCTCGCTGACCCCGCCCCCTCCCCCTCCACGCCACACCCCCGCCCTTACGCAGCGCGCCGTGAGCGGGACCCCGTCCTTGTCCAGCTCGTCGGGGTCCAGCATGCCCAGCTGGACCGACAGCTGCCTCTTGTCGTCGGCGATGATGGGGTAGGGCAGCGCCGCCTCGGGCTCGCCGCTCAACGCCATCACGTCCTGGGGGAGAGAGAGAGCACGTTCACACCTGGGGGGGGGAGGATCCAGACTGTGTGTGTGTGTGTGGGGTGGGGGGAGACCTTGCTCCACCTGCAGTGGTCCTCAACGCTGTCCACGGACAGGGCGATCATCTTCACGTCCCGTTTCTTGAACTCGCCGCTCAGCTTGGCGGCGCGGGCGAGCTCCGTGGTGCAGACGGGGGTGAAGTCCTTCGGGTGGGAGAAGAGAATGCCCCAGCTGCCCCCCCCCACACGAGCGTTAATCTACACATCTGAGGGAAGTCACCCTTCCTACCAAGTCTAAACCACCGTGCCCCCCCCCCATGACGGTGAATCTGGGGCAGGACAACAAAAGGCTTTACACAACCAGTCACATGACCGGCCCCAGTGAGGGCCCAGTTAGTTCCAGTGCAGCAAACTGGGCCCAGGGGTGTTGGGGGGGGCTCAGCACTGACCAGCATTTAAATGCTTTGAGCAAAATAAAGCTGAATAAACTGATCCTAATCAAACTTTAAAGTAGGGTCAGGTGCCCAAACAACAACAACAACAACAACGGACCCGATTATAACAGCAAAGTGAAGAAGTTCAGGTGAACTCAGTGATAACAAATCACATGAAATCACCTCAGCGCTTCTTTAGTTGCACAACACATTTAAAAAAAATAAGTTTTAAACAGTTTAAAGCGGGTTTTACACTTTGTTGCGTCACGCTCGTCTACCCAAGCGCGTCGGCGGTCATCCTCCTCTAAGGCTGTGTGTACGTTAAAAACCTACATTTTGGTTGAATCTGAGACGTTAGATCATAATTATTTATGTTTATTTATCATTATATTCTCATAAAAGCAGGTTTTATCGCCGTCGCGGCTCCGTTGTTGGAGCTTCGGTGATGACGTCACTCACGAGCTGCCCAGGAAGTCGTGGAATTTGATCTTGCCGACGGTGGTGTCGGCCTCGAAGTTGGGGAACTCGTCCCCGAGCAGGAGTCCCGGCATGTCTGCTGTCTGCTGCGGCTTCTGCTGCGGCTGCTGCAACCTCACGCACTCGTGCAGCTCCTGCAGCTCCACGCAGACGCGACCACGTGAAGAACCCGGACGTCGGCGCTGATTGGCTGCTGCCGCGAGCGTCGGCCAATCAGCGTCCTGATCTTCACACAGGCCCCGCCCCCAAATAAAACAGCCCAATGTAAAATGATGAAAGAACGTTTAAAGTTACTGTTTTCATTATTTTATATTTAAAAACTGAATAATTTGAAAAATAGTTCAATTGGATAAAAATACTTTTGCATTATTTAAAGTGCTATCTTATTACAAAACGGTTTGATGACGCCCCAGATTAAATACTTGTATATATTTCCTAATATCAAGACGTCACTTTAAATTCCAAATCTTAACGTCATTTCTACTGTTTCGTCTGTTTGTCTGTGCTGTGTCGGTCTGAATTCTGTTGATACAGTGACCTTGGTGAGCCGTGCCAGGTTATAGTTCTGTTCCACATCATTCCATGTGGACACTCCCGAGGGGACTAATGCCTGTTTATGGCGCATGTAACTCGGTTTATGGGCGCCATGTGTTCTGCTCCTGACCTGCTTTGAGTGATTTATATGGTCAGGAAGAACTTTTAATCAACATGTTTATGATTTGTTGATCGATTAACAACGATCTATGATTTGTTGATCGATTAACAACGCTGTCAATCACTACGGTATACATTTATACCAAGGACAACGTCTACTGTATGAAAAGTTGTTTTTTTGTGTGTGTGTTTGTTTCTTTTTATTGTTGTATTAATGATTTAGTATGGTGTGCATTATTTTTAAACACCACAAGAGGGCAGTCGCGCGCGCTTCCTTGGAAAAGGGTGAAACTACATTTCCCATGAAGCTTTGCGATGACAACAAAGATGGCGCGACAGTAATGGCCACAGTCAGACCAATTAATTTCGGAGCGTTCAGGTGAACTGAAAGAACACTAAGGTGCAAAACTGCACACTTGCCACTGCGGTGAGCTGCCCTGAGGCGATCGCTTGGTAAAATGCCGTCCCCTAAAGCCAAGAACCCCAACCGCAGCGGTGGCAGCCCGGTGTTCGGCGGCCGCGGCGACTTCGCCCCGCTGACGAAGCCCCTGAACCGGCAGGGCTCCGACCCGACCACCGCCCGCCTCCGGGCCTCGGAGAGCCCCACCCGCCGCCGGGGCTCCAGCTCCTCCACGGGGAGCGGCCAGGGGCCGGCGGAGGAGGACGGCATCCGGCTGAACCCCACCTTCGCGGGGGTGGCGCTCAGCTCCCTCCTCGCCGTCGACCTGTGGCTGTCCAAGCGGATGGGGGTGTGCGCCTGCGAGGACTCGTCCTGGGGCAGCCTCCGGCCCCTCATGAAGCTGGTGGAGGTGTCGGGGCACGGCATCCCCTGGCTGGCCGGCACCACCTACTGTCTGTACAAGAGCGACACGGTGGCGGGCCAGGAGGTGATGCTCAACCTCCTCATAGGTAAAAACCCTTCCTGGACAGAAGCAGAAAGGCTTTAGTCTCTAAAGACTTTAGTCATTGAACACTCGTCCCTGTAGACTTAAGTCTCAGAACACTTTAGTCTCAGAAAGACTTCAGTCACTGAAGACTTTAGTCAATGAAGACTTTAGTCCCTGTAGACTTTAGTCTTAGACTTTAGTCTCAGAAAAACTTTAGTTACTGAATACTTTAGTCTCAGAAAGACTTTAGTCTCAGAAAAACTTTAGTTACTGAATACTTTAGTCTCAGAAAGACTTCAGTCACTGAAGACTTTAGTCAATGAAGACTTTAGTCCCTGTAGACTTTAGTCTTAGACTTTAGTCTCAGAAAAACTTTACTCACTGAAGACTTTAGTCTCAGAAAAACTTTAGTTACTGAATACTTTAGTCTCAGAAAGACTTTAGTCACTGAAGACTTTAGTCCTGTGACTTTGTCTTAGATTTATTAAAAATTTAATTAAATTTAAAATTTATGAAGACCTTAGTCCCTTTAGACTTTAGTCACTGAAGACTTTAGCCTCCGAAGACTTTAGTCCCTGTAGACTTTAGTCTTAGACTTTAGTCTCAGAAAAACTTTACTCACTGAAGACTTTAGTCTCAGAAAGACTTTAGTCTCAGAAAAACTTTAGTTACTGAATACTTTAGTCTCAGAAAGACTTTAGTCACTGAAGACTTTCGTCGCTGAAGACCTTAGTCCCTTTAGACTTTAGTCACTGAAGACTTTAGCCTCCGAAGACTTTAGTCCCTGTAGACTTTAGTCTTAGACTTTAGTCTCAGAAAAACTTTACTCACTGAAGACTTTAGTCTCAGAAAGACTTTAGTCTCAGAAAGACTTTAGTCTCTGGAGACTTTAGTCTCTGAAGACTTTAGTCTCTGAATAAATTAGTCCCTGAAGACTTTAGTCCCTGAAGACTTTAGTCCCTGTAGACTTTAGTCTCAGAAAAACTTTATTTACTGAAGAATTTAGTATCAGAAAGACTTTAGTGACTGAAGACTTTAGTCACTGAAGACTTTAGTCCCTGTAGAATTTAGTCTCAAAAGACTTTACTCACTGAAGACTTTAGTCTCAAAAGATTGTCCCTGACGACTTTAGTCCTTTAAGACTTTAGTCCCTTAAGACTTTAGTCTCAGAAAGACTTTAGTCTCAGAAAGACTTTAGTCACTGAAGACTTTAGTATCAGAAAGACTTTAGTGACTGAAGACTTTAGTCTCTGAAGACTTTAGTCTCAAAAGACTTTACTCACTGAAGACTTTAGTCCCTGTAGATTTTAGTCATTGAAGACTTTAGTCTCAGAAGACTTTAGTCTCAGAAAAATTTTAGTCAATGAAAACTTTCGTCAATTAAAACTTTAGTGCCTGTAGACTTTACTCAATGAAGACTTTACTCACTGAAGACTTTAGTCCCTGTAGACTTTAGTCTCTGAAGACTTTAGTCACTGCAGACTTTAGCCATTGAAGACGTTAGTCTCAGAAGACTTTAATCGCTGAAGACTTAGGTCGCTGAAGACTTTAGTCAATTAAGACTTTAGTCCCTGTACACTTTAGTCAATGAAGACTTAAGCCTCAGAAGACTTAGGTTGCTGAAGACTTTAGTCTCACAAGACTTTAGTCTCACAAGAATTTAGTCTCAGAAGACTTTAGTGAATGAAGACTTTAGTCCATGAAGAATTTAGTCTCAGAAAACTTTAGTCTAGGGGTGTCCAAACTGTTCCCCAAAGGGCCATGTGGCTGCAGGTTTTTGCTCCAACCCAGCAGAAGCACACCAGATTTGACTCGCTTATTCAACTCATCTGAGTTTTCAGACAGATTATTGGTCAAACTGGGTGTGCATGACTGGTGGAACAAGAACCTGCAGCCATACGGCCCTTTGGGGAACAGTTTGGACACCCCTGTCTTAGTCAATGAAGACTGTACCTTTTGCTAATCACAGCTTCTGATCCTCTGCTTGTGTTTCGTCAGCTCCAGCTATAACTAACCTCTGAGAAATTGGTTTCTTTATGATCTCATTCTGAAGCAATTAATGTTTGTTGAGTCCAAGGTCCTGGTTGAGGGATGCATTAAAAAAACAAAACACATCATGGAAGATTACTATAAGGAAATAACCAGGTCATAAATGCTCCAAAGCACTGGGAAGTTCTTTTTATTGTCATATAAATCAGAAAGTGATAAACCACCCAATGATTAGATCGGATTAAACTTTATTGTCATTACATATGTATAAATACAGAATAAAAAAATACAGTTTAGCAGTTAAAAAACTTCTTTTTTTACATTACGGTGATAAAACTTTGGAAAACCTGCAGTATTCTTTCAATGTCAAAGACCATTTTTGGGATTTGCACTTTTACATTTTAAATTTGCGTTATTGTAACTACTTCCTCTCCCTCCCATCCAGGACTGCTGCTGGATCTCGTCCTGGTTACTCTGGTCAAAGCCCTGGTCCGCCGACCTCGGCCCACGTACAACCGCATGGACATGTTCGTCACGGTTTCTGTGGACCGCTACTCCTTCCCGTCGGGCCACGCCACCCGCGCCGCCATGTGTGGACGGTTCCTCCTGGCTCATCTGGTACTGGCCGCCCCGCTGAGGGTCCTGGTGCTGCTGTGGGTGTGCCTGGTGGGCCTGAGCCGAGTGCTGCTGGGCAGACACAACGTGACTGATGTGATGTTCGGGTTCTGGATGGGATACTGCCAGTACAACCTGGTGGAGATGCTGTGGCTGTCCCCTCAAACGCTGCTGGGACAGTTGACATAAGTGCAGGTTTGTGGAGACGTCGAGGTTGGCCGTCCCCATGAGGCCTGCGCAGAAATTCTAACCTATAAATTAATTTTTAGAAACGGATTAAATTATAACTCATAAATCGATGTGAGTGCTTAACAGATATTTCACAGACGTGCCCATATTATGTCTGAAATGTGGGGGTGGCACTGAACTGCCTGTATTATAACTTTTCTCACAGAGCTGCTTTTGGTTACCCTGGAAACAAAATGCTGGGTTTTCTGGGTCACACGTCTTTAAATGTTAAATACTAACAGCTTTAACCAGTGGGCCGGGCAGTTTTAAAGGCAAAGCCAAAAGTAGAAAATAATCATTAATTTTCTTAAAAGACAGTTTCTTCCATACACACACAGAGCTTGAAGTTTGTGCTATAAACACAGGTCAATAAACCTTCGCGATTCTGGATGTTGCAACAGCAGTTTTGTTAGTTTTAGTTTGATAAAACTGGAGAGTATTTGGAACCACTGGAGATATCAGGTTAGATGAGGACACTTTGTACAGATGCACTTACTAAACCTGACCTCAACCAACTTCGAACATCAACCTTAAAACCCATATTCACCCTCAAACGAAAATGTCCTCACTTTGCTAGTGGAATTTTGATTTTGGTACTCAGTTTGTAGCAAGTACAAGAACGCACACACATGATAATGTGAACTTGCCATGATTTCTGCATTGTGTGGCTTCCTGACAGAAAGAATGTCATGAAAGAAGGTTTTGACCACCAATTTGGGCTGGAGCCTGTGATGTGACCCTTATCAGCTGGTCCAGACCTGAGCCTCCTATGTGATATTTATTAACCTACGAGTTCCTAAGCACTGGGGGTTGTAACATGCCAAAAACAAAGACAAAAATACTGTCATTACTAGGTTTTAATTAACAATCAAAATCAGCAACTGAGGCATTTTTGTGTGGAAGAAGCCAAAAACAAGTTGTGTTCTTCATTTAGCCCCTCTACTAATAAAACAATGGGCATGGCCACTTCATTGGCAGCTATAGTCTCGAGCTTACATTCACCAGTCTTGGTTACCAAGTGGCATTTCTGGTCTTATACATTGTAACTGGCAGGTTTTAGGCATGTTCTCCAGAATATTAATCTTTTGGATATGTCGGTGATTGATGACACCAGATCTGCTCTAGATAGTTGACATGTTAACCCATAGCTGTTCGCCAAGGCCATTGTGCTACAATAGCCAGATTACTGGTAGAGACTACTCCTTCCTGAAATATGAGGTCAGCGCTGTTAAAGTTTATTTCATTCCCCTTGTTGCATATCTTTACTGTGAATTCTGTGACCAAATTTTTTTTTTTTTTTAAATTGCCTAATATGATTATATGGATGTTGTGCAGAGGTCTGTACATATTTCTCACTGTGGATCCACAGCCGATTTTACATATTACCAGCAAACACCACCACACATGTTTATCTGTACAATTCTATGAGGTGTTTTTGTTTGTTCTTGATGAATATGCCTGTGTATGTGAATTATTCTGTTCTGTGTGCTGTAATGGGTTTACTCTTCGATGGTCCAATTGTAGGTAATTTATAATTAAATGAAATTTAGTGTTGAAAGATACCATTGATCCCCTTTTTTTTTTGGTGTTTTGTTTTTATGCTACCTCATTACATCTCTGTTGAAGTTTATTTGCTGCTTCGTTTAGGTCTTTGATTTTTGGGAGAGGGTGTTTATTATTCATGAAACAAACTGGAACAACTACACCCAAAAGACAAACCCATCAAATGCCAATTCTGGGTAGGGGAGGATCGTATAATCAAATAATTTCTCATTGGCTCAATATAAAAGGTCTGTGTTCTGCCCTCACCAACCACCTGAAAAGAGATACAAGGTAAGACTGATGTCGCTCTGCAGTATTTCACCATCGTTACTTTTGAATATCGTAGAAATGTTTGCCAGGGCTGGGCGATAAAATGACAACAATATGTATCACGATAGATGCATAATCAACATCGATAAAAAATGCAGAAGTTAGCGACTTTGGTTTGTTTTTGATTTCATAAGTTGGAACGTAATCAGACTGATGTGGTCAGCACTCTGAAGACTGCAGACCTAGTGTAATTTTAGACTATAATAAAAATGTTTAAATTTTATATATTTTTCTCCTTATTTTAAATAGCTTGTAAAAATATCAATAATTTGACATATTGTGGCACTGTTCTCAGCCATATCCCCAAGACCGGTTGATTGTGCAAGATTTGAAGCTTGCTGACTTTTGCATATTTTGTAATTATCCACTTTCTTAAAATGGGCAAGATCAAACTCTCAGAAAAGTTTTACCAAAATAACTGAGAGAAGGATTTGTTAATTCCTTATGGTTGGGATACCAAAATACAGATACCAAAACAGGGATACCAAAACAGAGACAGGATGCATTTATTCTGTATAACATGGAAAAAAAAGTAATGTAGTCATGCACTATGAACTGAGAGCTAAATGTTATATGTAATGTTATCCAATATGTTGGATTCTGAATAATAAAATTTAATAAATAATATTATCCTGCTATGAACACTATGAAATGTAAATATGTAAAATCTACATGATAAATGCATATCTTAATTGGCCAAGTTAAATTGAGCAGTATTGCTGAGTAAACAACACAAGTAAGCATTTTCTTTATTTGCAGATCTCCACAATGGTGTACAAAGTGGCAATAATCGGTGCCGGGCCCTCGGGGTTAACAGCCATTAAAGCGTGTCTTGAGGAGGGTATGATGCCATCCTGCTTTGAAAGCAGTGATGATTTGGGAGGACTTTGGAAATTCAAGGCAAGTAAAAAAAACGAAACCCACCCAGTCATGAGAAGTTTACAAACCCACA
The DNA here is from genome assembly GCA_911728415.1 of Lagocephalus sceleratus. Taxonomy (NCBI): domain Eukaryota; kingdom Metazoa; phylum Chordata; class Actinopteri; order Tetraodontiformes; family Tetraodontidae; genus Lagocephalus; species Lagocephalus sceleratus. Next base: position 264,488 of record CAJVRN010000118.1, read on the forward strand.
AGTTTCTGTGATATTCTCTTCACCTGCCCCCTCTGCAGGAAGTGTCAGAACCTAACAGAGCCAGCATCTACCGGTCCCTCACAATCAATATTTCCAAGGAGATGATGTCCTACAGTGACTTCCCCATTCCCGCTGATTATCCCAACTACATGCATCACTCCAAAATCCTGGAGTACTTTAGAATGTATGCAAATCACTTCAAACTGATGAAGCACATTCACTTCCAGGTAACACCCACATTGCGCAGAAAGGAATAGTCCATGAAATGGGCTTTACATGCCTCGCTATTTTCTACTCTAGACCATGGTGAAGAGTGTGAGGCAGATGCCGGACTTCTCACGCACTGGTAACTGGGAAGTGGTGATCGAGAAAAAAGATGGAGAGGAGGAGAAGCGTGTCTTTGATGCAGTGATTTGCTGCTCAGGCCACTACACCTACCCTAACCTGCCACTCAAAGATTTCCCAGGTAAAAACATCTATCTTACCTGCCAATGAAAATAAACCCTCTATTTTAGATCAGAGCCAGAAGCATTAGTGGCACCGTGTGATCACCAAGAGTAACACAATATTTAAAGTTTAAATCTTCTCTGGCGAAGGAATCGAGACATTCGAGGGCAAATACTTTCACAGCTGGGACTACAAGGGGCCCGAAGACATGTACGGGAAGAGCGTGGTGGTCATTGGCATTGGTAACTCAGGGGGTGATATCGCTGTGGAGACCAGTAGAGTAGCCAAGCAGGTTTGGACTTTTCTATTCCATTGACTTCAATACCAACATTCCCCCTAATAATCGAAGCCTGTGTGTTGGTCCTTTTCCACAGGTGTACATGAGCACTCGTGGTGGCGCCTGGGTCATCCGTCAGGTCTCTGATAATGGCCTGCCAGTGGACATGAAGTACAACACGCGTTTTGTCCACATCTTGTTTCAGCTGTTTCCCATCAACTTTTTCAACTGGTTCGGGGAAAGCAAACTCAACGCCATGTACGACCACACCATGTATGCCATCAAGCCTACCCACAGGTACTGGCTATGGCTGCTGAAGTGCTTCAAAGAAGAGTTTCGCATGCAAATATCAGTCCACAAATGTGCTTTCTTTTGCAATCCTAATAGGCTCTTTAGTAAGATCCCAGTGATCAATGATGATCTGCCTTTGAAGATTTTGTCTGGGTCGGTCATTATCAAATCAAACGTGAAAGAGATCAAAGGCTCCACTGTGGTGTTTACTGATGGCACCACTGCAGATAAGGTCAGAGGACTTCCTGTTTTAAATTTTCCATTTGAAGCAACGTTCAAGATCATCCCGCAACTTCTCATTACAGGTGGACACAATTGTGTTTGCCACAGGATACAACTACGATTTTCCGTACTTGCCGAAAAACACCCTACACGGTTCGGGCCACCGTCCGGGTCTGTACAAGCACGTATTCCCTTCAAATCTGGAGCACCCCACGCTGGCTATTGTAGGTTTCATCCATGCCCTAGGAGCCATCATGCCCCAAGCTGAGATGCAGGCCCGCTGGGTCACCCGTGTGTTCAAAGGTGAGGACGTCTAACACTTGGATAGTTTGCGATTATATCTGTCAAATTACTTCTCTTTGTCTTCCTGTCTTTTCAGGACTGAATAAATTGCCCTCGACCCAAAACATGATAAAAGCTGTTGAGAAAGACACCAAGGACATTGAGAATAAGTCAGCCTCAAGTCTTGCTTTGCTTAATTATTTGTTGTTGACACTTTCTGCAAAACTAAATTTAATCATAAAATAATCCAAATTCAACTTTTGAGGTCACTGCTGACATCCTACTTCTGATTGGTCCTCTCTGCAGCTACATTGTGTCAAAACAGACTCCCCTTCAGGTGGACTTTGTTTCCTACATGGATGACATTGCAGGAGAGATCGGGGTCCGACCCAGTCTCCTCTGGCTCATATTCACAGATTACTCACTGTTTAAGAGGGTTCTGTGGGGGCCCGTGACAGCTTATCAGTACCGGCTGATGGGCCCTGGGAAATGGAATGGAGCCCGTAAGGCCATCTTCACCCAGTTTGATCGCATGTACCAGGCCCTGAAAACCAGACAGGTCTGACCTTATCTTTATATTTGTTAGGACTTAAAATGCTCTCTTTACCTCTCTGTTTCTTCCCCGTCGGTCGTTTGCAGGTGAAGGAACCGGAGCCTTCCATTGCTGTCCGTCTGTTTAACTTCATCCTGGTCCTCTCAGCTGGAGCGGCTTCCATCTACTACATCCGTAGGCATTACCCAGATACCATCCCCAACCTTCTGACCAAGATCCGCCCACTAACAAACTTAAGCATTTCACTTATGTAGGATAAAAATGAACAGTAGAGCTGTCAGTCTATCACAGAGACATTAGTCTTACAGAGGCTACAGGCCCAATCTTTACCCCTAACCCTTAGATCATCAAACATTTGGTACAAACGTGATTAAGGAGTACATATTAAACTTATTAATCACAAAGAATGTGGAGTGTTTTTCTTATATTAATATATTCTATCTCGATTTTCAAGCTGTGTTGAATCCAAGAAAGCACAACACAAACATGATGATTGGTAATGGAAATTAAAAGATGAATAGAGAAAGGTTAGTATTCTCTAGCCTCTGTGGAAAAACATCTTCAGAATGCAGTGCAGGACATGTTTTATCATTAGTCTTGCAGAGATCTAAAATCAACTCTACCACATGTTCACTCATCAGCAAACCACCAAGAGAGAAGTTACCGGGTTTTGTAGTTATTTAACTTCTGCTACATTAGAATATTAGATGATATTTGGTCATACATCAAGTTTTATTTATTGTTGGCATATTAATACTGAGACATGATATGATGTTTATACTTCATACGGCAGTACACTTATACTATACATACAGTAAGTGTGTTTACATGCGCAGCGATGGAACCTGACAAATGCATATCTTTTCTACAGTAGCTGGATTAAAGGTGCAGTCAAAACAAAACTTATTTATGGCTTGACTTGTTCTAATTGTTTTTGTTGGACAGATGTGGCCTGGGGTAGTAACCCTGTATTTTGGTTTGGTGTGCAGTTCACAGGTGTTCAAGTTTGTTGGATTTCTCCCTCTTAAATGTTGCCATGGTCATCCTATTGATTAGTATTGTAGAGTACCATTCTTTAAAATTAATTTGGGATAGACTTGTTGCTTTGTTGTTGATAAAGATCTGTTATTTCCAGTACTGTCTCTGCCTCATTGTGCAAAATGAACATTGTTGCAACCGTGGTTACATAACAGCACACCCCCACCCCCAGACCACATCGCCAATGTTGTTGAAATGTTATTATTGGCTGTTCCTTCTCATGATAGACCATTATTTGGACTTTGAGTTAAGTTCACATTTGGTTAGCCAGAATTTGTTTTTCTGTAATGCTGACGGATTGTACAATCTTAATTTTCAAACAACCTCAATGTCTTACCATAATGTACAGATCAGCTGCAGAATGAGGCATATGTAGCATCCTACTCAAAACTATATAGAAAATAGTTTTGAGCTTTATGGGACTATATCAAATCTGTCTGACCCCACATCACATGCTTGGGCACATTTTAGGTGAGTTACATGACTTCATGTGCTGATCAGGTTCATCCTGCAAATAAAGCAGTGCAGTTAAAACAAGCTAGAATAATAAAATATACACATGAAGAGTGGACTAAATTTATACATTCTCAATAGTACTCAAACTAATTTACTATATAACCACTTTCTGAAAGATTGCCCTGGTGAACTCTTTTCAGGTGATGGCTCTGTGTTTATGATAATTTCATTCATTTCTTTAAGAGGGGGCTGTTCTGGGTGTTGCTGAACCCACTATAAATGTTGCTTAGACATTCTGACTCCACCCACCGTGCAAACCAAAAGCTGCAGGAAAGTCTGCTTCTCACTTTCAAAAGGTAAGAATTTTTAATATATATGATAAAGCAGAAAAGTAAAGCGATCAGTGTTGCATGGATTTGATTTCAGTGTCAAATTATTGAAAATATAATTTAACTTTACTTAACCATTTTAGGAGAGCAAAATTTGTATTATGTGGTGAGATGGATATGTGGTCTGACATGTCAGATGCATTATTCACATTAATTTGATTCTCAGAGGTCAAACACTTTCCCGGCTGATCTGGTCGATCGCAGCCTCAGCATGACTCGTCGTGTGGCTGTGGTGGGAGGAGGATGTTCAGGCCTGGCCTGTATCAAATGCTGCCTGGATGAGGGTCTGGAGCCTGTGTGCTTTGAAAGCAGCGACTACATGGGAGGGCTGTGGAGGTTTAAGGTGAATTTGGGGGTATTTTGAAATAAAAGAAACCTGCAGTATGTGTTCTGACATGATGACTATTGTTGTAGGAGAATCCAGAGTCAGACAGGCCCAGCATCTATTATTCTGTTATCATCAACTCGTCCAAGGAGATGATGTGTTTCAGTGACTTTCCCATTCCGGCACACTTTCCCAACTTCATGCACAACTCCCTCATCATGGACTACTTTCGGATGTACGCTGACAACTTCCATCTGACCAAGCACATCCGCTTTAGGGTAAGGATGCTTCACTAACGTCCTGCCTGCTGTGTGGCAACTTTGTCATACTGTTCTGAAGATTCAAGATTTAACGTGTACATTGTCACACTACAATAAGAGAAAGAGATAAAAAATAGCTAGTTTACTAATTTATATGGAAGCATTAGGTAGAAGTACCAAGAGTACAACATTGGGGTTTGTGCAAACTGAATGTGCACAAACTGTCAGTTTGTGCAACTGTCAGTAAACTATTACATTTGGTTGGTTAAAAAAAAATGTATACCCTATTAGTACAACTGTGCAAAAAAAGATAAAAAAAACAATAAAAAAAACAGCTGCATGAGGTAGCTGTACTTATGAACTCTGTACAGCTCTAAAACATTTAAAAATAATTTTGGAAAAGTTTAAAATGTTAAAATGTTTTAGCTGTGAATATTGATCATTTAGTGTTATATTCAGCTATTCCAGCTATTATCTTTATAATTCTCTCTGTTTCACAGACCAAAGTCCTGCAGGTGGAGCAGAGGTCTGATTTCTCTCATTCAGGTCAGTGGGATGTTGAGACTGAAAACAAGGATGGCAAAAAGGAGAGACACATTTTTGATGCAGTGATGATCTGTATTGGACATCACTGCTATCCCAACATGCCACTACAAGACTTTCCAGGTACCCCCCCCCCCCCACACACACACACACACACACACACACACACTCCAGCAAAGAGATTTAGTAATCAAACAATCCAAAGTCAATCATTTATTTGTTGCAACCTGTTATAAAACCTTGTATATTCAAAGCTCCTCCATGAACCATCAACTTATATGGTAGGGTTTCCCAAGGCAGATTGGTCTTAGATGCTTTCACCAGACAAAGAATGGTTCATAAGACCCCAACAAGAGTTGGGGGACCTGAAGGTGGGCTGCCCAACCACTGGAGTAGAAGTTGCAGATGCAGTGAAACAACTGTCTGGGGCAGAGCTCCAGGAGCAGATGTGATCTGGTATCTTAAGGCTCTGGATGTTGTAGGACTGTCCTGGATGACATGCCTCTGCAACATTACATTGACATTGGGGGCAGTGTCCTTGAAGTAGCAGATCAGGGTGTGGGACCACACTCCTCAGCCTCCCCGGGAAAGTTACACCAGGGTACTGGAAAAAAGGATTCGATCAATAGTTGAACTTTGTTTTGAGGACAAACAATCCGGGCTTCGTCCTGGTAATGGAACCCCTAATCAGCCCTTTACCTCACTAGGGTGCTTGAGGGGAGTTGGGAGTTTGCCCAACCAGTCCACATGTGTTTTGTGGACTTGGAGAAGGCCTACAACCAGCTTCCCAGGGGCACTTTGTGGGGGGGTGCTCTGGGAGTATGGGGTGGTTGGTCCTAAGGAGTACCTAAGGAGAAGGAGCTTGGTCTGTTTAGCTGGCTGTAAGTCAGATTCATTCCCTATGATGCTGCACTGCCCCTAGAGTGGTACTGGGACAATGTCCCAGCCTTGCGTAACATCGTCTTTTCAGGGAAAAGTTTAGGTTGTCTGGGTCTGACCTGCAGTACACAAATGCCTTTCTTTTACAGGCATTGACAATTTCAAAGGGAAATACTTCCACAGCCGTGACTACAAGACTCCTGAGGAGTGGAGGAATAAAAAGGCCGTGGTGATCGGCATAGGAAACTCTGGAGGAGACATAGCAGTGGAGCTAAGCCGGGTTACCAAGCAGGTGTACATGAAATAGTAACATATGAGTAATGTGTTTTTATAGTCTGAGATTACAAATGAAACAGCCCCAAACATGTAGCTTCATTTTACACAAATGCATCTCCAAACGCAACAGAAAGTCTTCAGTACACTGCCTTTACTGAAGACCATTAGATGGTCCCAACAATACAGATTATTTTGTCTCTGATTTTCCTGCTCGTGTTGGTTTGCTAGAGTGTTTATTTTTTTAAAGATGTTGATCAGGCTGAGTCAACAGTTAAAGGTTGTATGTGAGGTTATATGGCAGTCATGTTTCAAGCTGGTAAACGGGAGGGAGCTCATGGAGTTATGATTTGTTCAGAATTGCTGATACCACCATTAACCTGTACACATTTAAGGAATTACTGCATATTCCAAATGAATCGTTCTGGTTGGTGACCTCATCTTCTTCTTTCAGGTTTACCTAAGCACTCGTAGTGGAGCCTGGATCCTGAACCGAACTGAGGGCAATGGGATGCCTTTTGACTTGTTTTTTAGTAGGGTGCTGAATTTTATAATTAAATTCCTTCCCTCTAAAGTTGTCTGTGGTCTGGTAGAGCGTCGACTGAACCAAAAATTTGACCACAGCCTGTACAATCTCAGACCAAAGCATAGGTATGGTATGAGATATTTATTTTTTCTTTTGATTAAGCACAACATGGATGTGAGATAATAGGTCTGAATATCCAAGTAGCCATGAATGAAATTTGGTTTTTTACCAAGGCAGTTATGAATATTGATTGTAGGCTGTTCAGCCAACATCCAACTGTGAACGATGACCTTCCCAACCGCATCCTGTCAGGAACAATTCATGTGAAACCCAACATTCGAAGATTTCAAGGTTCAAGTGTGGAGTTTGATGATGGAAGTGTAGCGGAGGATGTTGACCTGGTGGTACGTAAAAACAATGTGCAAACATCTGGATTAATCATTAACCTACACCACACTGCTGGGTCACTGCAGGACAGAACACTCAGCAGGTTAGAGTCGAGTCTGGAGGACACATTTGTGTCACTAAGACGAGTCTCTTGTCTTGCAGGTGTTTGCCACAGGTTACAAATTTTCTTTTCCGTTCTTGCCCTCACACGTGATCTCGGTGTCTGAGAACAAAACGTCTCTGTACAAGTATGTGTTTCCGCCAGAGTTGCAGCGCCCCACTCTGGCCATTATTGGGCTGGTGCAGCCGCTGGGGGCCATCATGCCCATCTCTGAGATTCAGGCCCGATGGGCCACAAGAGTCTTTAAAGGTAATGTGAGTTCTGGATAAAACTACAAAACAGAGAAAGTCATTCCTTGAATCAAATCATTTTGATTTGTTTATCAAAAGGCTGCACCAAGCTTCCCTCAGTGGATTCCATGCTGAAGGATATCGAATGCAAGAAGCAGAAAATGGCCCAGAGGTATTTACTCAGATGATGAAGTTAGAGCTGAAATTGTTTGCAGCGTGTTAAAGTGGAGTCATTTTCTCAGGTATGTCACCAGTGCGAGACATACTATTGAAGTTGATTATATCGACTACATGGATGAGATAGCGCAGCTGGTCGGTGTTCGACCCAACCTCCTGAAGCTCCTTCTGACTGATCCCAGACTGGGATGGAATGTGGCGTTTGGTCCCTGCACACCGTACCAGTATCGTCTTAGGGGGCCGGGAAAGTGGGCCGGAGCCAGACAGGCCATCCTCACCCAGTGGGACAGAGTGGTTTGTCCCATGCAGACAAGACCCTGTGATGATCCCAAACCCAAGAGGTCCTTCATGTGGCCTATCATTCTGTCAGCTGCTGCTGCAGGGTTGGCCGCATATGTGAACAGAAGCAGCCTTCCAGAGTTCCTGCAGGATCCCGTTGCTCTGCTGGACAAGATAAAAGCAGCTCTGCCTGTACAGTAACTACATTTACTTGTATTTCAGTGGTAGTTAAATTGTTAACTATTTTACCAAACACCACTGCTGCAAACACCATGTATGTATGCCTTTTTCCTTCTTTTTCTTCTTTTTTCTGGGTGGGGCTGAATGTCCAGCCTCACCATCTCACATGCTGCATGTTCTGAGTTGTGTTCTGAGTTATGCTCTTGGAGAACTGCCAACAGCAGCAACTGTATAAAGAGAGCACTGAATTAATGTTAATCCACTATATTTGAATACATCATTCCTCTGTTAGCTCCAATGCAGGTCAGACCTGATTTCGAAGTACTGTTGCTTACTTATAAAGTACTTCATGTCTTTGCACCACCTTATTTGAACAAAATTGTACGTGTGCCACCACGCCCCTTGCGCTCTCAGGAGGTAAGACTTCTAGAAGTGTCCTGAAGGTTAAGAAGAAGTCTTCTGGTGAGTGGGCTTTGTCATTCCTTACACCAATGTTGTGGAACAGTCCACAGGACATTTGACAGCCATATGTCTTTTGTGCTATTGTTTCCATATGTTAAAGGTTTTTGGATATCCTTACAATTTCACATGATCTCAAATATGTGCTATTGTTTCCATATGTTAAAGGTTTTTGGATATCCTTACAATTTCACATGATCTCAAATATTATTACAAAATATTTGTGGAAAAATCTTTGTTTCTTTCAAAAGGTGTGACTGCATCAGAGGTACACAAACAAGTACTTCTTTTATAACACGTGAATGTGTCCACAACTAAAAAAATAAACATATCACCAAATATTTATGAGTCCTACCTATACAACACATCCTACTTTTTTGTTTGTTGTTTGACTGCAACTGGTCAGATCAGAGCTCAAGTTAACGTTTCTATCGAAGCTGATGTTCAAGCATTTACTGTAAACTGTCTCGAACCCGACGAGAACCCATGAGCGACACCAGAGCTCGGTTTATCACTGCTTTATTAAGAGATCGGCACAGGTGGGCTAAGCTGGACCCGCTGGGAAGCGGGAACTGGGCAAGTCCATCCGTGGGCGAAGTTGGGGACAGAAGGCAGTTGGGTTTACCGGGGAGCAAGCAGGGTCAGCTCGTCGGGGACAGGCAGGGTCGGGAACAAGCAGGCAGGCGACAGGATCTCCAAAACTGCACACAGACAGGATTACCGGGGAACAGAAGTAAGCGGTAGGTCAGGGACAGGCAGGGTCGGGACCAGGCACTGGTGAAATGTTTGGCCAGGGTTTAAATAGGCCACATGATTGGGCTTATTGGCCGCAGGTGCGCAGCACCGAGGAGGAACCAAGGGCGGGGCTGCCCGCAGCTGTGACAGATAACATTCACTGTCTGGATGTGTTTGTCATTGTTTTTCATAATTATTAAGTTTTATTAATGTGATTTTTTTTTTGTATGTGCAGAAGCCATGTCTGCCAAACCCAACTTCAGCAAGTGTCAGGCCACTGAGATCACCAAGAGGCTCTTCGGTCTAACACCAAGTGAAATCAGCCCCCTGCCGAGCTACGATGACCAGAACTTCTACGTGTCAACTGCAGAGGGTGAAAAATATGTCCTGAAGATATTCAACTTCAAGGACAGCAAAAACCCTGCGCTGATCGAGACTCAGATGCAGTCCGTGTCCTTTCTGCACCAGAATGGTCTGCCTGTTCAAACAGTCATACCCACCACCTCAGGGCAGATCATCAGCCTGGAAGAAGCAGGTAGACAGAGGACTCACATCTCCTACACGCTGAAACTGGTAGATTTTATTATATTGCTTAGTTGCTGAAAGCAGGATATTTTATTCTAATATTGATTAGTTTTCATTGGAGCAGCACCATTACAGCTTTTACAGCTCTTTGAATTTGTTAGTCACATTTTTGTTTGTTGTGAAATGAAAATTTAAGTAAAGAGCTTGTCTTACTTTTCCTGTTAACAGACTTTGGCTCTGGCAACCAGAAATACCTGGTGATTCTGTTGACTTTTTTGCCTGGAGCAACTATCTCTAAGGTTGCTTCAACACCACAGTTGTTGTATGAAGCCGGCAAGACCGCAGCGAGAATGGATAAAACCCTGCAAAATGTATGATGGTGAACACCCCTGCCAAGCTTACAGATCATTTCTGTTTTAATATCAGAGCTTTTGGTGCTGGTTCTTCCTTGGTCCTTATGCAAATCCTTGCAGTTTCACTTCTTTTTAGATGAGTCCTTCTGGTCTGTATATCTATATTTGCATCTTCATGTGTATTTTACATACATTCTACTGCAAAATATTTGCTCTTTTTGTATTTTATGCCAGGTAAAAAGACTTCAGCAAACATGAAACATGATAATGTTAGTTTAAAGGCATAGTTCACCAATTTCCTATTTATTATCGGCATCATCATTTTCTAATATTCAGTTATTGCTGCTCAGCGGTTGCTGTTTCCCTGCAGGCGATGAGGGAAACTCACCTGCACTTGCAGTAACAATGGCTAGAATGCAGGTGGAATTCTACCCAGTGATCGGGTCATTCGAGCTTCACGCCAAAACTTAACGAGTTAATGTATATGAAAATAAATCTAAAATATATTTACATTTTGATGTATTTTCAGTTTCAGCACTCTCATTGTAGTGAGCTGCAGAGAGACCAGCTCATTTGGAGTCTGTCGAACATTCCCCTCCTTGAAGGATTCATGCATGTTCTAGATGGAGATCCTCTGAAAGAAGTTGTGCAAGCCGTAATTCATCAGTACAAGACCTCTGTCATCCCCAAGCGCAGACTCTTCCATAGCTGTGAGTATCCATACATGTATTCTTCTCCCATATGTTGGCTCCTCTCTACTTTACCTTGAACTTGAACTCGCCCCATACTCTAGAATGTGCACTCAATAAGAAGTACAGCATTTTGTAGCTGTAGGTTGGGCTGTACCCTATTGAGTGCACTCAATGTATGTGAACGGTAACACCATCCTCACAGAAGGTAGGAGAAGGTAGACATGAAGCTAATTATTAATTATCAAGTTAAGTATTAAGGGCACAGAAGTACAAACCAACAAAGGACCAATGATGAATTGTAATTTGTAGTTTTGCTTCTTTTAATAAAAGGCTTAATCCACGGTGACTTCAACGACCTAAATGTGCTTGTCCAACCTGATGAAAATGGAGGTCACAGGATCAGTGGCATCCTGGACTTTGCTGATATGCACTTTGGGTATTACATCTATGAGCTAGCCATCACCATCGTGTACATGATGATCGAGCATCCCAATCCCATAGAGGTGGGTGGACCTGTGCTGGCCGGCTGGGAAAGTGTTCTTCCTCTCACCGAGGCTGAGAAAGAATGTCTCTACACTTTGGTGGCTTCCCGCTTCTGCCAATCTGCTGTTTTAGCACGATACTCGGTGATCCTCCACCCTGAGAACGCAGAATATCTGATGATTTCATGTAAGAGGGGGGATGCCATTCTCCATCGGCTCTGGGAGCTGGGAAAGGAACAGGTGGAGAAGGTGTGGTTTGAGGGGGCTGCTCACTACAGTGATGAAAAATGAGACCCTTGTTAAAAAAGCATGTGTAAAATATAATGTAATGAGTAAAACATTATAACTCGGAGAAGCTCACTACAAAATATCTTATTCTGTTTAGTTTTTGACTGCAACCAAGCTGTATTGTTCTGTTTTCACTCAAAATCACTGAAATAAATAAAAACCCTATTTGAAATCTGGTTTCCTGGTTTATCAGCATCTATTTATATGCATGGTTAGTATTTGGTTATATTGTTATATTATATATACTGTGTGTATATACAGTATATATATATATATATATATATATTCCATCCTGCAAGTCATTTTGGGGGTTGTAGTTCCACATACACATCATAGATTTCAGCGTTTTTAGACTGTCTTGATCTCTGGATCTCAGTGCTTTTTGGGGTTTTGCGACGCTTTCTTACTAATGTTGTGATCGCCTCCTTCCTTGAAGTTCCAAGGACAAAAGAGGCACCTACGCGTACCCATGGCTGGCTCATTACACCTGTGTACCAGCCCGACATGCGGACTACATCATTTGGAATCTCCGTGTGCACAGAGTCCGATTTCGATAGGTCTGCACGGGGACATGTGTTTACCTTTACGCAGTGTAGATGTGTAGTTGCAGAACGTGAGGTTTGCATACTTCAATACCCTGAGTCATGAATTCATCAGAAACCAGGATGCCATGTTCATCCTAAATAGGCACTGGCATCTAATTCAATTCAAGTCAGTTTTATTTATATAGAACCAATAATGATACAAATTGTCTCACGACCTCCAGAGCAAGTCTGAGGGTGACGGTGCCAAGGAGAACCTCCCAACTTAATTGCTTTTATCCTAGGACCGCATGCAGGCAAATTTGACATCTGAATGTCATTTTTCTGTCAGATTGTTCTGATTTTTTCTAAACTGATGAATGTTTAAAACGTATTTTATAAATGACTGTTGGCCATGACTTCCAGAAAACCCACAAAGTATCAAACCATCACACCTGTGTACTAAGGGGGGAGATATGGATGCTGTAATACCACAAATACCACACACCACATAGATCCATGCAGCAGCCCACATGACACACAGACAGACAGAATACCCAACGACCCCCAAAGGATAGAAGAGACCAAAAAATGTGCCCCAGATGATCAGGGACAGCACACATTCAGAAGCCAGGCACCCAAGGTTTCAGCATATCCAGGCAAACCAAAGCTTGGGGGCCAGATAACATTCTAGGAAGACAGAACGAAAGGCTGCCATGAAGCAACTATTAAAAGTGTCTGTAAATCTGTAAAAGTGCGTGTAAATCTGTCCCCTGTTTGAAGGATGCTAGAGGACAGAAAAGCCTATTAGGACCAAACAGAATATATGGTCGGATATATATTTTATACTCTGGTCTGCTGAACTATAGTTTTCAAAGCTCTGACCACAAGGTGACGACATTGTTCAACACTGTACACAATATACAGTCAACACGGATTTAATGTGTAAGAATAAACTCTCACACTGTCACCTTCTGGATTTAGGACATTCTTCTCTGCATTTCCTCTGAAGCTGTCAGTTGTGTTGGGGCTGTTTTCATGTGAGATGTTTGGTGGGGTTCCAGTCGGAGCTCTGGCTGGTTCACGCTTGATTTTCCCACTTCTTGTAGCTGTGTGTTATTGGTCACTGGCTTGTTGTAAGGTGAATGTTAATGTTCAACCTAGTCTGCCTTGGATAACCCAACACCACAGTCCAGGGTCTGAGGATCTGTAGGCTGAACCATGATCACTTATCTTTGCTTAAGTTCAGCCTCTTGTGTCTCACAACAGAGGCCACCACTGTACCAGCCTTTGTCTGAGCGGGGTTGATGTAAATCTGTCCTAAATCTTAAAAGATTGGTGAGTTGCTGCATGAAAATAATTTAAGATGGTGATTTTGTTTTGAAAGACTACATAGATACCTCTCTTCTTCTGCTTCTTTGATCAAATCTGCTCTTTGAAGACGTTCCTGAGCTTCTCACGATATTTAATTTCATTGTATGTGATTAGAAGTCCAGTTTGGCCAGTTTCAGATGGACCTCTATTGAATAATTGTAATCTGTGATTAAACACTATGAACAAACAACCCAAGCGGTCTTTATATCAATGGATTATGACCAATCTCGGGTTGCAGATCTATGGACTTTATTATTCTTACCAAGTTTGGATCAGAGGTCGATGTTTGCAGTCCACTGTCTTACACATATGAAAATGTATGTTATGGGTAAATGGATCGACCCTAAACACAATTGTTTATCTTATTATCGTTTATCCTGACTCTTTATCCTGCCATATTATCTGATGCGGCTGTTTAACATTTAGAAAACCAGGTTGTGCAGGATTACAAGAGATGCACCGACAATTTGTATTCACATTATTATTTATTTTTTTTTAAATATTTTTTTATGTCTCTTTAATGCTGACAGATTGCAAAAATGTGCTGTCAGTAGCGTCGATATAATGCCTTCTCTTTATCCTATTTTTGAACTGTAAAAAGACTAATAAGAGACACGAACGGCTCAAGCGGGTTCCTTCACTTTGAACGAAAATCTGGGCGGGACATCTGGGGCGTGAGGGCGAGTGGAGCCGTCCACCAACACACTCGTTCCGGGACCTGCGAGCTCAGCTCTGGTTGCAACCCGACAGCTTGACTTTCGGTGAGTGCCACTTGAACAGAATAACCTGCAGCAGCATGTTTTGCAGCGTCAACTCGATTGACCGAACTATCAAAGTTTGCACTTGCGTGTTTGCAAACTTTCGCTTTAAAAGGCGCTGCTGCGTTTATTCGCTACCAAATGTTCAACCCCGCAAATGCGTCCAAATCACGTCGGATCGGCATCGATGCTTCTCTGACAACACGGACCGACTCTCTTCTGACTTTTCAGTCGACTTTCCCGGCTGATCTGGTCGATCGCAGCCTCAGCATGACTCGTCGTGTGGCCGTGGTGGGAGGAGGAAGTTCAGGCCTGGCCTGTATCAAATGCTGCCTGGATGAGGGTCTGGAGCCCGTGTGCTTTGAAAGCAGCGACGACATGGGAGGGCTGTGGAGGTTTAAGGTGAATTTGGGGGTATTTTGAAATAAAAGAAACCTGGAGTATGTGTTCTGACACGATGACTATTGTTGTAGGAGAATCCAGAGTCAGACAGGGCCAGCATCTATCACTCTGTCATCATCAACACCTCCAAGGAGATGATGTGTTTCAGTGACTTTCCCATTCCGGCACACTTTCCCAACTTCATGCACAACTCCCTCATCATGGACTACTTTCGGATGTACGCTGACAACTTCCATCTGACCAAGCACATCCGCTTCAGGGTAAGGACGCTTCAACGTCCCGCCTGCTGTCGTGGTTCTCTGGAGGAGAAACTGGTCTACTACAGCTCTTCTGTTTTTCTGATGTTCAGACCAAAGTCCTGCAGGTGGAGCAGAGGTCTGATTTCTCTCACTCAGGTCAATGGGATGTTGTGACTGAAAATAAGGATGGCAAAAAGGAGAGACACATTTTTGATGCAGTGATGATCTGTATTGGACATCACTGCTATCCCAACATGCCACTACAAGACTTTCCAGGTAGGACTAACATGCTGCAAATGTGGTAATCTTGTGATTAAGTCACACCGTGTCTCTTGTTAATTCTCTATAAGGAAGATAACTCAACCACAAGGTTCTTTGTTTTACAGGCATTGACACTTTCAAAGGGAAATACTTCCACAGCCGTGACTACAAGACTCCCGAGGAGTGGAGGAATAAAAAGGCCGTGGTGATCGGCATAGGAAACTCTGGAGGAGACATAGCAGTGGAGCTAAGCCGGGTTACCAAGCAGGTGTACATGAAATAGTAACATATGAGTAATGTGTTTTATAGTCTAAGATTACAAATGAAACAGCCCCAAACATGTAGCTTCATTTTACACAAATGCATCTCCAAACGCAACAGAAAGTCTTCAGTACACTGCCTTTACTGACGACCATTA
Organism: Lagocephalus sceleratus; assembly: GCA_911728415.1. Classification (NCBI taxonomy): domain Eukaryota; kingdom Metazoa; phylum Chordata; class Actinopteri; order Tetraodontiformes; family Tetraodontidae; genus Lagocephalus; species Lagocephalus sceleratus. Next base: position 280,130 of record CAJVRN010000118.1, read on the forward strand.
GATGGTCCCAACAATACAGATGATTTTATCTCTTGTTTTCCTGCTTGTGTTGGTTTGCAAGAGTGTTTATTTTTTTGAAGATGTTGATCAGGCTGAGTCAACAGTTAAAGGTTGTATGTGAGGTTATATAGCAGTTATGTTTCAAGCTGGTAAAAGGGAGGGAGCTCATGGAGTTATGATTTGTTCAGAATTGCTGATACCACCGTTAACCTGTACACATTTAAGGAATTACTGCATATTCCAAATGAATCGTTCTGGTTGGTGACCTCATCTTCTTCTTTCAGGTTTACCTAAGCACTCGTAGAGGAGCCTGGATCCTGAATCGAGTTGCGGACAATGGATTACCCTTGGACTTGTTGTTTAATCGGGTACAGGATTTTGTTCTAAAATTCCTTCCCTTTCGAGTTGTCTGTGGTCTGGTAGAGCATCGACTGAACCAAAGATTTGACCACAGCCTCTACAATCTCAGACCAAAGCATAGGTATGGTATGAGATATTTTTTCTTTCTTTCGATTAAGCACATCTTGATTTTCATGGATGTGATATAATAGGTCTTAATATCGAATAAATCTGAATGGAATTCATTGTTTTACTAAACACTGATTTCAGGCTTTTCAGCCAGCATCCAACAGTGAACGATGACCTTCCCAACCGCATCCTGTCAGGAACAATTCAAGTGAAACCCAACATTCAAAGATTTCATGGTTCCAGCGTGGAGTTTGATGATGGAAGTGTAGCGGAGGATGTTGACCTGGTGGTACGTAAAATCTGCCCTCCTCCTCAAAAAATGTCTTTATTTAATATCAAAACAGAAGTTTACAATGCAAAACACAAGTGACAGCTCAAAAGCAAGTACAAAAAGAAGAGACACTTGTGGACATAATTATAGGTAGATGTCACAGTACTACAGGCAGGAGTCCGGTTTCAAGTATTGTTGTGTGATAAGGCCCCTTTTCCCTACTGAGAAGGGGGAAAGGATAGATATGTAATAAATAGCCAACTGATTTTACAAAAAGGAAAATTGATATACACACATACAGTCTGAATCCATTTCCAACTCCCTTCAAACTCCCTCCAATTTTTAAGTAGAGATTAGAAACCAACTTCCATCCTTTTAAGACCTGTTCTCCATGCCTAGTATCACCACAGAAGTGTTCATCTACCCCATTCTTTAATAGACACACATAGACACACAAACATCTGTGTTAATCATTAACCTACACCACACTGCTGGGTCACTGCAGGACAGAACCCTCAGCAGGTTAGAGTCGAGGTTGGAGGACACATTTGTGTCACTAAGACGAGTCTCTTGTCTTGCAGGTGTTTGCCACAGGTTACAGAATTTCTTTTCCGTTCTTGCCCTCCCACTTGATCTCTTTGTCTGAGAACAAAACGTCTCTGTACAAGTATGTGTTTCCGCCAGAGTTGCAGCGCCCCACTCTGGCCATTATTGGGCTGGTGCAGCCGCTGGGGGCCATCATGCCCATCTCTGAGATTCAGGCCCGATGGGCCACAAGAGTCTTTAAAGGTAATGCCAGTTCTGGAACTAAAACAACAAAACAGAGAACGTTATTCCTTGAGTCAAATCATTTTGATTTGTTTATCAAAAGGCTGCACCAAGCTTCCCTCAGTGGATTCCATGCTGAAGGATATCGAATGCAAGAAGCAGAAAATGGCCCAGAGGTATTTACTCAGACGGTGAAGTTAGAGCTAAAATAGTTTGCAGCGTGTTAAAGTGGAGTCTTTTTCTCAGGTATGTCACCAGTGCGAGACACACCATTCAAGTCGACTATATCGACTACATGGATGAGATAGCGCAGCTGGTCGGTGTTCGACCCAACCTCCTGAAGCTCCTTCTGACTGATCCCAGACTGGGATGGAATGTGGCGTTCGGTCCCTGCACACCGTACCAGTATCGTCTGAGGGGGCCGGGAAAGTGGGCCGGTGCCAGACAGGCCATCCTCAGCCAGTGGGAGAGAGTGGCTTGTCCCATGCAGACAAGACCCTGTGATGATCCCAAACCCAAGAGGTCCTTCACGTGGCTCATCATTCTGTCAGCTGCTGCTGCGGGGTTGGCCGCATATGTGAACAGAAGCAGCCTTCCAGAGTTCCTGCAGGACCCCGTTGCTCTGCTGGACAAGATAAAAGCAGCTCTGCCTGTACAGTAACTACATTTACTTGTATTTCCGTAGTAGTTATATTGTTAACTATTTTACCAAACACGAGCATAAACAATCCACAGAGATATACTTGTAAATGTCACTGTCTCAGAGTGGATTTTAATAACTCATGAATACAATACTTTTCAATGTCTAAAGATGCTACCTCTAAATATTTCTGTGCAATCTTTGATTATATTGTTGCAGCATAAATTAATCTATAATGCCATGGATGTTTTTAAATCATTTATACTTTGTCTATATTTTTGATCTGGTCTTTGTTTCAATGTACTTGCATTATTGATAACAATCTTTTTTGTTTCATTCTATTAAAATAATTTGCTCAGCTATTTGTCGATATCTGAAAAGTCGTTAACTATCCTGAGTGGCAATTAAGAGGGCAAGGAGCAACCCATGAAGTGTAAAATAAAATTAATAAAAATGCAGCAAAAATGACGTGCAGTACAGTATCCTTTTTAATTCTTGACTTCTCCAGGCACAAAACCCTTGATTCTAGCCATGTTTCAATGTCATTTAAATTTGTGCTCATTGTATTTGCATCTGCAACGTTTTTCCTACTTATTACGGGGTTAAACAGGCATTTATGTTTTTCTTAAACTCCCTTTTGTTTGAACAGGATGATGTGCAATAGCAGTTGGTCACCAACAGGTGGTAGAGGTGCTCCAATCTACACGCTTGGGTATATCTGACATGAATATATTGTTGTCGAGAATTTGCACGTTGTCCTGTATGGGTTCTCTCTGGGTACTCTGGCTTCCTCCCAGACATGCATTTAGAGGACGGGAGTGTGTGTGAGTGTGAATGGTTGTATGCTCTGTAAGGTAGCTCAGTCTGTAAGGGATTGGGCTGGGGAATGAGGGTTCCTGGTTTAATCAGTATCTTGGACATAAGATTGAAAGAGAAAAGGTCAAAGGTGTTGGTAGCAGGGGAGGTGCACCACTCAAGGGTACTTGAGTGGTGCACCTCCCCTGCCTCTGGTCATAAGCATCAAGAAATTAATGTTTGAAAAAGATACAGTGGAAAAAGGTCAGAGTATGCTCACATGTACTTCCACAAATGTTCTCGCCATTTTTCAGCAATGTTGCCAGTTGTGATTTTAGTCTCCACATCTCCAGGATTACAAGCTTTTTTTTATCAATAAGAGAAAAATTTACAATGTTGGTCAGGGACAACACTGAAAAATTAATGAATGGTGGTTCCTTCCAACCTGATTTCTTTCACCTAAGCGTACAGGTTAAACTGGTTGAGCTGGAGCAGGACTGGGTTTGACTTAATGTGCACTTAATCTAGATGTGCATCCCATTCACCCTCACTCAGCCAGATTATTTAGGACACAGGCCCCCAGGCTTGCATCTCTGTATGAACTGTATCACCTATTGCAGGAAGAGGAAGAGAATATTCTCTTTTTTTTCTTCGAAGGACTGAGACTTTGTAAGCAGCATTGATGTTTTTATTAATACACTGCCCAGGACACTATCAAATTGCAAAGTCAAGGCTAGCTGGTCCTCACACACACAAATGGCACACTGAGGGATCAATGGGAGTAATTATCTCTAGTGTCACAGAATTTTTATTTTTACTTTTGTTCTTTTTTTAATTTTATCCATGTGCTTGATCATCACTGTTGAAAGTGAAATAAGCTGTGAGCTTTTCCCTCTCAGTTAGAGTCCTCAGCCTCCAGGCTCTACTGACCCTCATTGCAGCAATGGTTGAAGAGTTTCCTCAGTCAGACATCTCAGATGAAAGTGTCAAATGTTCATGCTTCTTACTAGCAATATAAAAGCACATTACACTGTAGTGGCCCAGCACCCCTGCTGACCCCCAAAGATTTTTGTTCCCATAAGAACAAGAAAGGAACCCCAGCCAGAGCTACTATTGTGCAGTCCTAAAATGCTTAACGTCCTTCAGTTGTCTTGAGATTGATTAACCAAACTACATCTCTATGCAGATGACACCATAATCTACTGTATCGCCTCTTTCTAAGTCGAACACTCAATGAACGTCCAGTCTGCCTGGGTAGGCTTTCACTCCATCTGTATTGTCTGCTGACACCAATAACAGTTAATACAGTCTTGGACATATCAAATCATCCATCGCTTTTTGCCGCTTGTTCCTCCACTGAGGGTCACGATAGGACTGGAGCCTATCCCAGCACACTTGGGCAAAGGCAGGGTACACCCTGGACTGGACGCCAGTCAATCGCCGGGCTGACACATAGAGACATACAACCAATCACTCTCACTCTCACACCTATGGGCAATTTAGAGTTCTCAATTGACCTAATCCCCAATCGTGCATGTCTTTGGACTGTGGGAGGAAGCAGGAGATTATTTTTTTATACCTGTCTACATGAAAAAACGTAAATGTGATGATGTAAATGTGGATTGTGAAGGAAAAATTACTGTCAGGCCTCTCTCTCTATTCAGTGTCCATAGGTCAGGTTTGGAGCTCTCTGTGACCTGATCTTGTTTTTCACTCCTGTCGTAGCCAAAGCAGTGCTGAGACAGCAGAAAAACAAGCAACGTGCTTCGGTTCTATCCAAGGTTATCACTCACTGTTTGGGGTAGCAGAGACACTGTCTGATGTTGTAAAATGCCAGTCTCCAGGATGTCTGTTCCACAACCTCCAGAATTTCGCCATCTTGGACCATACTAGTGTTCTACTAGTACGGGCATGGTCTTCACCAGTATGTGTGAAAATCCTGGAGTCTCTTTAATCTGGGTTGAGGGCACCCCACTGCAAGCATCAAAATGACCAAACACCTTTTCACCACTGCTGACTCTGGCTACATCCCATTACTCACTCCTGCTGAAGTTTAATACTTTTAATATAAATAAGAATACATCTTCAAAAATAACTCCGTTTTTTACCTTACACAAAAAGTATGTTTGTTTGTTTGTTTGTTTGTGGGGGCAGGAACGTGACCGATTATGACGTATAGCCACGTGATTGGCTGCCGAGCTCACGACTGCCAACAAGTCAATTAAATATGAGACCAGATCTTCCCATTCTCAGAAACCAGTTCTTCGAATTCTCTCAGGTAGGAGGATGAAAACCAGTCCGCCCTTCTCATTTTCTCTGTAAATGGCTACATAATTCATTTCAAACCGTTTTAGTTGTTTTGAGATAACCGCTGTTGTCATTTGGCGCTATACAAAGAAAATAGAATCGAAATTCAATTGAAAAGTAGCCGTCGCAAAAACTGGTGAAAAAGTCGTGTAGTAATTCATTCACCCGCTTGCGGGTTGTTATAAGATGTTGACAACAGGGGAGATCTGTGAGCAAAGAGGGAGTGAAGCCAAAGGCTTGTTTGAAGGCTCAGTCCTCCAGAGTCGGAGGGTTGACAGCAGCCCCTGACGAAGAGAATTCAGGAATTCATGTGGGATCAGTCTGCTGATGGCTCCTTATGTACATGACGAGGTTCACCTGTCGTTGCTCAGTTTTAAGCCGTTTAGTCCATTCGGTTGAGATGAAAAGTGCAGATTTTTTTCCATGTTGCCAGATTCCGATCTCTGTTAGATTCATGATTGTTCCACTTTGACAGACGAACTATTTGGTTTCTGTCGACATTCCTCCAGAAGTTTTCTCCCTCTGTATTTCCCTTTGCTCTAAATATATTGTATTTGTGTCAAGATAAAACGTATTTTTCTGAGTTTAAAAATGTGTAGTTTTATTAGAGGAAACACAAAGACAAAAACACGATTTTTTTGCCCACCACTGAACCAGCTCCACTTGTTTGACTGCAAGTGAAAGGTTTTTGGATATCCTTACAATTTCACATGATCTCAAATATCATCACAAAATATTTGTGGAGAAAATCTTTGTGTCTTTAAAAAGGTGTAACAGAGGTACAAAACAAAAACATTATTTATAACACATAAATGTGTTCGCAACTGAAAAAGAAATAAACATCATATCATCAAATATTTAAGACTCCTACCTTTAGAACACAGTAGAGATGTAATCCAGCTTTTTTGTTTGTAGTTTGACTGCAACTGGTCAGATCAGAGCTCAAGTTCACATTCTTATTGAAGCTGATCTTCAGGAATTTACTTTTAACATCCACTGCTTGGACGTGTTTGTCAATGTTTTTCTGAAATGATGTTTTATTACCGTAATGTGATTTTTTTTTTTTTTTGTATGTGCAGAAGCCATGTCTGCCAAACCCAACTTCAGCAAGTGTCAGGCCACTGAGATCACCAAGAGGCTCTTCGGTCTAACACCAAGTGAAATCAGCCCCCTGCCGAGCTACGATGACCAGAACTTCTACGTGTCAACTGCAGAGGGTGAAAAATATGTCCTGAAGATATTCAACTTCAAGGACAGCAAAAACCCTGCGCTGATCGAGACTCAGATGCAGTCCGTGTCCTTTCTGCACCAGAATGGTCTGCCTGTTCAAACAGTCATACCCACCACCTCAGGGCAGATCATCAGCCTGAAAGAAGCAGGTAGACAGAGGACTCACATCTCCTACACGCTGAAACTGGTAGATTTTATTATATTGCTTAGTTGCTGAAAGCAGGATATTTTATTCTAATATTGATTAGTTTTCTTTGGAGCAGCACCATTACAGCTTTTACAGCTCTTTGAATTTGTTAGTCACATTTTTGTTTGTTGTGAAATGAAAATTTAAGTAAAGAGCTTGTCTTACTTTTCCTGTTAACAGACTTTGGCTCTGGCAACCAGAAATACCTGGTGATTCTGTTGACCTTTTTGCCTGGAGCAACTATCTCTAAGGTTGCTTCAACACCACAGTTGTTGTATGAAGCCGGCAAGACCGCAGCGAGAATGGATAAAACCCTGCAAAATGTATGATGGTGAACACCCCTGCCAAGCTTACAGATAATTTCTGTTTTAATATCTGAGCTTTTGGTGCTGGTTCTTCCTTGGTCCTAATGCAAATCCTTGCAGTTTCACTTCTTCTTAAATGAGTCCTTCTGGTCTGTATATCTATATTTACATCTTCATGTGTATTTTACATACATTCTACTGCAAAATATTTGCTCTTTTACTATTTTATGCCAGGTAAAAAGACTTCAGTGAACATAAAACATGATAATGTTAGTTTAAAGGAATAGTTCAGCAATTTCCTATTTATTATCGGCATCATCATTTTCTAATATTCAGTTATTGCTGCTCAGCGGTCGCTGTTTCCCTGCAGGCGGTGAGGGAAACTCACCTGCACTTGCAGTAACGATGGCTGAAACGCAGCTGGAATTCTACCCAGTGATCGGGTCATTCGAGCTTCACGCCAAAACTTAACAAGTTAATGTACATGAAAATAAATCTAAAATATATTTAGATTTTGACGTATTTTCAGTTTCAGCACTCTCATCGTAGTGAGCTGCAGAGAGACCAGTTCATTTGGAGTCTGTCGAACATTCCCCTCCTTGAAGGATTCATGCATGTTCTAGATGGAGATCCTCTGAAAGAAGTTGTGGAGGCTGTAATTCATCAGTACAAGACCTCTGTCATCCCCAAGCGCAGACTCTTCCATAGCTGTGAGTATCCATACATGTATTCTTCTCCCATATGTTGGCTCCTCTCTACTTTTTTTATCAGAACCATTCACTTGCCCTGAGTCTGAACTCACCCCATACTTTAAATTGTGCACTCAATAAGAGCATTTTTAAGGTGTAATTTGGGCTTTACCCTATTGAGTGCACTCAATGTATGTGAATGGTAACACCATCCTCACACGTGAGAAGGTAGACATGAAGCTAATTATTAATTATCAAGTTAAGTATTAAGGGCACAGAAGTACATCAAACCAACAAAGGACCAATGATGAATTGTAATTTGTAGTTTTGCTTCTTTTAATAAAAGGCTTAATCCACGGTGACTTCAGCAACCTAAATGTGCTTGTCCAACCTGATGAAAATGGAGGTCACAGGATCAGTGGCATCCTGGACTTTGCTGATATGCATTTTGGGTATTACATCTATGAGCTAGCCATCACCATCATGTACATGATGATCGAGCATCCCAATCCCATAGAGGTGGGTGGACCTGTGCTGGCCGGCTGGGAAAGTGTTCTTCCTCTCACCGAGGCTGAGAAAGAATGTCTCTACACTTTGGTGGCTTCCCGCTTCTGCCAATCTTTTGTTTTAGCACGATACACGGTGATCCTCCACCCTGAGAACGCAGAATATCTGATGATTACAAGTAAGAAGGGTGTTGCCATTCTCCATCGGCTCTGGGAGCTGGGAAAGGAACAGGTGGAGAAGGTGTGGTTTGAGGGGGCTGCTCACTACAGTGATGAAAAATGAGACCCTTGTTAAAAAAGAATAGATAGATAGATAGATAGATAGATAGATAGATAGATAGATAGATAGATAGATAGATAGATAGATAGATAGTCATGAGATTTTATGATATTATCTAATGTGTAAAAACATTACAACTCAAAGCACATTTTGTAGGTGTAGTTTGGGCTCTACCCTATTAAGTGCACTCAATGTATCCCATAATACAATGTGAATGGTAATAACATCATTGCACGTGAGAAGGTAGACATGAAACTAATTATGAATTAAGTTAAGTATTAAGGGCATACTAGTACATCAAACCAACAAAGGACCAATGATGAAAATAAATAAGCCCAAAGCTCCTCATCGTCTGCTGCAGGAAACCCTGGGTCTACTCACAGCATCACCAAATGGCAAATTTAAACAGCATTCATTTTGTGATAGAGGTAGTAGTGTTCGCAAACCAACTGCCCTCAGAGCAGCTCACTACAAAATCTGATGTTGTGTGTAGGTTGTGACTGCAGTTTGTTCTGTTTTCACTCAGAATCACTGAAATAAATAAAAACCCTATTTGAAATCTGGTTTTGTGGTCTATCTGTCTCTATATTATGTGTGGGTAGTACCTGTAATTAAAATTGATCAAGGAGGAAAACAAGCTTTGACTTAAATGTAACATGAGAAACTTGTTGCGCAAATGTTCTTGGAGAAAAAATATGAAGCAAAATTTTCTACATTCTGTACAATGAAAAATATTTGTCAATCATTTGGAAAAAAAAAACTCTTTAGACTGCAGGCACAAGTAATTTTTAGTCTTGGGTGAGGTTTAAAAGCAGGTTTTTTTATGCCACCTGTCTAAACGTAGAAGTTATTTTTTTGTGGACTGGAAATGACAGCCTATAGCCAAGGTGGAAGACAGTCACAGTGACTTCTGTTGATTTTGGCTTTTAATGGAGACATTTTGAAACTAAAGAAAAATAGATCAGAGTTCGGTGCTCTAATGATGTTACTCAACCATTTACAAAGTTAATATGTGACATCGTTCTGATCATCCCACATAGTCACTAAAATTTCTGTTATACATCAATAAAAGCGAGGTTGATTTAGTTTATTCTCTGCAGATGTTATTTAGCATTAGTGGTTGGCATCAGTCAGTATTTATGTAGATTTTCAGGCAGTAGCTGCTATAAAATTAATTCAATTACACATTTACAGTTTGGAATGGTCAGCAATGCTGTTATAGCTGTTCTTAAGTGACTTTCGCTCTCCTCCGGTCATCTGGTCTGACCAGTTTTTGGTTTCTTGAAGACCTGGTTGGGGTAGCCTCATTAAAAAGTAAACCTGTAATCCAAGTATAGTCAGCCAAGATTCCATCTTCTGACAGAAGCACATTTTCTTGTGTCCTCCTTGAGGCACTTGAGTGTCTTCTCAATTGAGCTGATGGATTCAGGGTTTCAAGGACTTCCTGTGTTTTAATTTCTATTTGGGTAGCCTCAAAACCAGAGCATTGTTAGTCTTCTATTTTCACCTTCTTAGTAAAGCAGTCATCCAAGACTTACTACGATAATCGAATGGGCTATTCACTGTCCCAACTAAACTGCCATGATATTGTGTGTGTGTGTGTGTGTGTGTGTGTGTGTGTGTGTGTGTGTGTGTGTGTGTGTGTGTGTGTGTGTGTGTGTGTGTGTGGTTGGTCTCACCTGGTCTCAACTGGTCTCACCTGTTCTCAACTGGTCTCCACTGGTGTCACCTGGCCTCTGGTCTCACCTGGTCTCACCTGGGGGAGCTGGACCCCCCTCTCAGGTCTGTCTGAAGCTTTTTCATCTCTTAGCTTTGGGTCAGAACCAAACCTGAAGATCTAGAGCCCAAACTCTGCATCCTGGACAAGGATAAATCTGTCTCCTATTTCAAGGATGGTCGATGACAGAGAAGCTTTTTTCAGCTACATGCACATTGTGAGGAAATGTCTCCATCTAGTGGTCGGATATATATTCATACTCTGGTCTGCTGAACTATAGTTTTCAAAGCCCGGACCACAAGGGGAAGACATTGGGCCTCATTCACCAATATGTTCTTAAGAATCCTCTTAGATTCTTTCTTAAGTTGTTCTTAAGAATTTTCTTAAGAAAACCCTACGTCAGATTCATCAACGCGTTCGTAAGTGTCAGAAATGTTCGCAGCTGTGTTCCTAGATTGATGAATGCCATCTATTCGTAAGTTGGGGGCGCGTGCGACGTGAGTCTAATTAACAAAATTTATCAAAATGCAGTAAAAATGACGTGCAGTACAGTATCCTTTTTAATTCTTGACTTCCCCAGGCACAAAACCCTTGATTCTAGCCATGTTTCAATGTCATTTAAATTTGTGCTCATTGTATTTGCATCTGCAACGTTTTTCCTACTTGTTACGGGGTTAAACAGGCATTTATGTTTTTCTTAAACTCCATTTTGTTTGAACAGGATGATGTGCAATAGCAGTTGGTCACCACCAGGTGGTAGAGGTGCTCCAATCTACACGCTTGGGTATATCTGACATGAATATATTGTTGTCGAGAATTTGCACGTTGTCCTGTATGGGTTCTCTCTGGGTACTCTGGCTTCCTCCCAGACATGCATTTAGAGGACGGGAGTGTGTGTGAGTGTGAATGGTTGTATGCTCTGTAAGGTAGCTCAGTCTGTAAGGGATTGGGCTGGGGAATGACAGGTTCCTGGTTTAATCCCCATTTTAGATGAAGGTCATAGAGAAAAGGTCAAAGGTGTTGGTAGCAGGGGAGGTGCACCACTCAAGTTCCCTTGAGCAAAGCACTGGAGGTCTCTGAACAAAGATGAGTCATAAGCATCCAGAAATTACTGGTTGAAAAATAAACAGTGGAAAAAGGTCAGAGTATGCTCACATGTACTTCCACAAATGTTCTCGCCATTTTTCAGCAATGTTGCCAATTGTGATTTCAGTCTCCACATCTCCAGGATTACAAGCTTTTTTTTATCAATAAGAGAAAAATGTAACGTTGGTCAGGGACAACACTGAAAAAGGAATGAATGGTAGTTCCTTCTTACCATATTTCTCTCCATCAGGGGTGGGCAAACTTTTTGACTCGCGGGCCACAATGGGTTCTAAAATGTGACAGAGGGCCAAGAGTATTTGGATGGAGTGTCTTTCTTTAGTGGACGCTATATTCTGTTATTCATAGGTTGCCATGGCAACGAGAACGACGATTACGATATTGTCTTTCTTCGTTTAATGATACGGTTGTTTGGAGCGGTGGCAAATTGTATTTTGAGATGTTAATTTTAAAATGTAATGTGTAAAATGTATATGCAAAGTTTAAAAAGAAAATAAGTTATGTGATTACGTGACCCGGAAGTGCATGTGACCGGTAGCGCCATCTATTTTGAAAACGTGGACATTGCAGGAAAGGGAAAAATGAATCAGATTTTTACTATAATTTGGACGAGTTCGGTGGGCCGGGTTGAAAAGCCTAACGGGCCGTACGTGCCCCGCGGGCCGTAGTTTGCCCACCCCTGCTCAAGATTCACTCTCTCAGTGTCCTGGTTACTCTGGTTGAGCTGTTCATGCTTCTTACCAGCGATGTAAAAGCACATGACACCGTAGTGGCCCAGCACCCCTGCTGACCCCCAAAAATTTTTGTTCCCATGAGAATCAGAAAGGAACCCCAGCCAGGGCTACTATTGTGCATTCCTAAAATGCTTGATGACCTTTATCCTGAATTCCAATTTAAAAAGAGGAAGAAAAAACTGTAAAGTGGAGTCCTTCTTGAATAAAGCAAAGGTGAGCCTTTATTTATTTATTTGTTCATTTAATGTATCCATCACTCTGAGATGATAAGCAGATTAATTGTATTGATGGAAGACATATTTACTTTCTTTATTGTCTACAAAGTAGGACACAATCCTGGAGCTAATGAGTACATAAAAACACATACATGCCTCACCAGGGAAGGTATAATTTGGTCATAGAGGATGAGCAAAATAAATGTGGATTACAAAGGAAACTTCTTTAACATAACACAACCCTGACTCGCAACTGGAAACCTAAAAGTGATTCTGTGTATCTCGATTGAGTCCTGACATCAGCCATGCACTGCCTTATTTGTTGATCTGTCCAATGCACAATTTCTTTGTTATAATACCGAGAAAGACAAGGCTTAACCAAACTACATCTCTATGCAGATGATACTACAATCTATTGTATCGACTCTTTCTAAATCGAACACTCGATGAACGTCCAGCCTGCCTGTGTAGCCTAGGCTTTCACTCCATCTGTATTCTCTGCTGATACCACTAACAGTTAATACAGTCTTGGACTTGTCAAATCAATCTTTTCACATTTTGTTTAATGGTTGGAGAAATTCTTTTCTCATCCCTGTCTACATGAATAAAAAAAAAAACAAGTAGGATGCATCCTCTGCCTTTGATGTGGCATTTGGACAGCGTGAAACTTCATGTGTAAATGTGGATTGTGAAGGAAAAATGTTCTCTCAGGCCTCTCTCTCCATTCAGCATCCTTAGGTCAGGTTTGGAGCTCTCTGTGACCTGATCTTGTTTACCACTCCTCCCTCCTGCTGAGGCAGCAGCAAAAAAGGAAACAAACTTCGGTTCTATCCAAGGTTATCACTCACTGTTTGGGGTAGCCGAGACATTGTCTGGTGCTGTAAAAGGCCATATCCAGCAACTGACCTTGCCCCAGCACCCCCCACAACCCACAGAGGATGGAGAGATGGACTACTATGTCGTGACAAGCGGGAGATGTCACTTTACTTTCGATGTTATGTTCTCCCACAACATCTTTCTAACCTACCTGATCACACGGTCACTTGAGCCACAATCTACTTTTGCTGTTGAAGATTATGATTGATAACACAGCATTGCAGGACGATCCTCAGTCATAACAAGCGAGTGTGCGACTCCTATGGTGACACGTGGACAGTGGTGTCCGGCCCATAGGGGGCGCTGGGGAGCCGCCCTCCCTGATTATAGGGGGAAAAATGTAAAATATATTTTCAAAAATTCAGTTTTAAGTTTCGTTCCTACCCATCAGTGTGTGCCCCCACACACAATATGAATTATGTAAACCACATTTTACTAATTTCACAAGTGAATTTCCACACACATCGAATTAGCCAATCATGCCCGGTTGCCAGGGCAAATTAATGATCTTTTTCAGCGTTGGAGAATTTTATCTCTGGGGCGTTGAAAATATCGCCCTCTGTACAAAAGATACTGTGAAAATCTTGGTTTATAAAAAAAAACTTTACCTCATATGCTCCAGCTATAATATTTTTCACCAGCTTCCACGTGATGCGGATCACATGGACCATCCACATATATGATGAACCAAACCACTGTTACAGCATTATTAGTTTGTGATAATTGCACACGCTTTTATTTACCAGTTACACTTTTACAAAGGCAAATTCCTTCATAAATCTCCTCATGTTGCTGTTCTTTCCCCACTGCCTCTCTCCTTCGACCAAAATCAAAGCAACAAAAAAATACTATAAAAACTTCCATCGTCAAAAAGACGACGCACTGTTTGTTTGTTAAGGCAGGAACGTGATCGATGATGACGTATTGTTACGTGATTGGCTGCTGGCCTCACCACGACCAACGAATTCATTAAATATGAGACCAGTGCTTCCCATTCTCAGAAACCAGTGCTTCCTATTCGCTCAGGTAGGAGGATGAAAACCAATCCGCCCGCCTCATTTTCTATCTAGATGGCTACGAAATTCATTTAAAACTGTTTTATTTGTCTTGAGATAACCGCTGTTGTCATTTGACGCTGTACAAAGTCAATTGAAAAGTAGCCGTGGCAAAAGATGGTGAAAAAGTCGTGTCGTAATTCATCCTGCGACTGTGTGCAGTTTTGTGTGACGCTGTCTCTTGCGGGTTGTTTTGAGATGTTTAAGATAAAATGAGGAGATTTGTGAGCAAAGAAGGACTCAGGGACGGGGTTCATCTGTCTTTGCTCGGTTTTAAGCCTTTTGGTCCATTCGGTTGAGTTGAAAAGTGCTTCAGATTTTTTTTCCTCGTTACTTTCGAACAGATTCTGATCTGTTAGATTCATGATTGTTCCACTCTAACAGACGAACTTTTTGGCTTCCGTCGACATTCCTCCAGAAGTTTCCTCCCTCTGTATTTCCTATTGCTCTAAATATATTCCACATGTGTCAACAAACAGCGGATAAAACGTTTTTTTTTAGTTTAAAAATGTGTAGTTTAATTAGAGGAAAAACAAAGACAAAAAACGAGATTTTTTCCCCACCACTGAACCAGCTCTACTTGTTTGACTGCAACTGAAAGGTTTTTGGATATCCTTACAATTTCACATGATCTCACATATTTTCACGAAATATTTGTGGAGAAAATCTTTGTGTCTTTAAAAACGTGTGACTGCCTCAGAGGTACAAAATATGGTTAAATATATGTTTTTGACTGCAACTGGTCAAATCAGAGCTCAAGTTCACATTCTTATTGAAACTGATCTTCAGGAATTTACTTTTAACATCCACTGCTTGGACGTGTTTGTCAATGTTTTTCTGAAAAGATGTTTTATTACCGTAATGCAGGGGTGTCAAACTAGTTCCACAAAGGGCCGTGGGGCTGCAGGTTTTTGTTCCAACCAGTCAAGCACACCCAGTTTGACCAATCAGCTGTCTGAAGATTCAGGTGAGTTGATTAAATGAGTCCAGTCTGGTGTGCTGCTGCTGGGTTGGAAAAAAAACCTGCAGCCACACGGCCCTTTGTGGAACCGGTTTGACACCTGTGCCGTAATGTGATTTTTTTTTTTTTTTGTATGTGCAGAAGCCATGTCTGCCAAACCCAACTTCAGCAAGTGTCAGGCCACTGAGATCACCAAGAGGCTCTTCGGTCTAACACCAAGTGAAATCGGCCCCCTGCCGAGCTACGGTGACCAGAACTTCTACGTGTCAACTGCAGAGGGTGGAAAATATGTCCTGAAGATATTCAACTTCAAGGACAGCAAAAACCCTGCGCTGATCGAGACTCAGATGCAGTCCGTGTCCTTTCTGCACCAGAATGGTCTGCCTGTTCCAACAGTCATACCCACCACCTCAGGGCAGATCATCAGCCTGGAAGAAGCAGGTAGACAGAGGACTCACATCTCCTACACGCTGAAACTGGTAGATTTTATTATATTGCTTAGTTGCTGAAAGCAGGATATTTTATTCTAATATTGATTAGTTTTCATTGGAGCAGCACCATTACAGCTTTTACAGCTCTTTGAATTTGTTAGTCACATTTTCTTGTTGTGAAATGAAAATTTAAGTAAAGTGCTTGTCTTACTTTTCCTGTTAACAGACTTTGGCTCTGGCAACCAGAAATACCTGGTGATTCTGTTGACTTTTTTGCCTGGAACAACTATCTCTAAGGTTGCTTCAACACCACAGTTGTTGTATGAAGCCGGCAAGACCGCAGCGAGAATGGATAAAACCCTGCAAAATGTATGATGGTGAACACCCCTGCCAAGCTTACAGATCATTTCTGTTTTAATATCAGAGCTTTTGGTGCTGGTTCTTCCTTGGTCCTTATGCAAATCCTTGCAGTTTCACTTCTTTTTCGATGAGTCCTTCTTGTCTGTATATCTACCTTTACATCTTGATGTGTATTTTCTATATTTTCTACTGCAAAATATTTGCTCTTTTAGTATTTTATGCCAGATAATTGTTTGGTGCCTCTTCTTGTTATCACGTTGTTTCAAACTAGAATGTTTGAAACACGTCATTCAGGAATACCTAGCACACCTGCTTATATACTTGGTTTCATTTATAATGTCGAGCATAAAGAGACTTCAGTAAACATGAAACATGATAATGTTAGTTTAAAGGCATAGTTCAGCAATTTCCTATTTATTATCGGCATCATCATTTTCTAATATTCAGTTATTGCTGTTCAGCGGTTGCTGTTTCCCTGCAGGCGGTGAGGGAAACTCACCTGCACTTGCAGTAACGATGGCTGGAACGCAGCTGGAATTCTACCCAGCATTTGTTTCCATTGGACGACTCACATCACATGTTGGGTCTCGTCTCGTCTGTCTCTCGCTTATCTGGGTCCGGGTCGCGGGGGCAGCAGCTTCAGGAGGGAGGCTCAGACGGCCCTCTCCCCGGCCACTTTCACCAGCTCCTCCGGGGGGGACACCCAGCTGCTTCAAAGCCAGGCGAGAGATATAATCCCTCCACCTTGTCCTGGTCCAGCCACGAGGCCTCCTCCTGGTGGGACAATCCGGAACACCTCTAAAGGGAGGCGTCCCGAAGGCATCCTGACCAGATGCCCGAGCCACCCCAACTGACTCCTCTCAATGTGGAGAAGTAGCGGTTCTGCTCTGAGTTCCTCCCGGATGTCCGAGCTTCTCACCCTATCTCTAAGGCTGAGCCCGATAATTGAGGACACTAATTTCAGCTGCTTATATCCGTGATCTCGTTCTTTTGGTCATCAACCAAACGTTGCTGGCCATAGGTGGGTCTGTAAAGATAAGTCTCATGCAGTCAGAGTTAGTAGATGGCTTTATCCCATAACTATGCTCATCCTCCCTGTAATATTTCATTTGAGAGTTGGACATCCTTCAAATATGGCCCACAACACCTTTTTGAGTGCATGATTAAGTTTGCTTTGTGTCGTAGAGCTGACCATTTGTGATCGGGTCAGTCAAGCTTCACGCCAAAACTTAACAAGTTAATGTATATGAAAATAAATCTAAAATATATTTACATTTTGACGTATTTTCAGTTTCAGCACTCTCATCGTAGTGAGCTGCAGAGAGACCAGTTCATTTGGAGTCTGTCGAACATTCCCCTCCTTGAAGGATTCATGCATGTTCTAGATGGAGATCCTCTGAAGGAAGTTGTGGAAGCCGTAATTCATCAGTACAAGACCTCTGTCATCCCCAAGCGCAGACTCTTCCATAGCTGTGAGTATCCATACATGTATTCTGCTCCCATATGTTGGCTCCTCTCTACTTTTTTATCAGAACCATTCACTTGCCCTGAGTCTGAACTCACCCCATACTCTAAATTGTGCACTCAATAAGAAGTACAGCATTTTGTAGGTGTAATTTGGGCTGTACCCTATTGAGTGCACTCAATGTATGCGAACGGTAAAACCATCATCACATGTGAGAAGGTAGACATGAAGCTAATTATTATCAAGTTAAGTATTAAGGGCACAGAAGTACATCAAACCAACAAAGGACCAATGATGAATTGTAATTTGTAGTTTTGCTTCTTTTAATAAAAGGCTTAATCCACGGTGACTTCAACGACCTAAATGTGCTTGTCCAACCTGATGAAAATGGAGGTCACAGGATCAGTGGCATCCTGGACTTTGGTGATATGTACTTTGGGTATTACATCTATGAGCTTGCCATCACCATCGTGTACATGATGATCGAGCATCCCAATCCCATAGAGGTGGGTGGACCTGTGCTGGCCGGCTGGGAAAGTGTTCTTCCTCTCACCGAGGCCGAGAAAGAATGTCTCTACACTTTGGTGGCTTCCCGCTTCTGCCAATCTGCTGTTTTAGCACGATACTCGGTGATCCTCCACCCTGAGAACGCAGAATATCTGATGATTTCATGTAAGAAGGGGGATGCCATTCTCCATCGGCTCTGGGAGCTGGGAAAGGAACAGGTGGAGAAGGTGTGGTTTGAGGGGGCTGCTCACTACAGTGATGAAAAATGAGACCTTTGTTTAAAAAAAGAATATATATGGATGGATGGATGGATGGATAGATATAAAAGATAAAATCTAAGTCTTAACCTTTTACATGTTTTTAATCAAATGTACTCAGTCATGAGATTTTTTATATTATGTAATGTGTAAAAACATTACAACTCAAAGCACATTTTGTAGGTGTAGTTTGGGCTCTACCCTATTAAGTGCACTCAATGTATCCCATAATACAATGTGAATGGTAATAACATTGCATGTGAGAAGGTAGACATGAAACTAATTATGAATTATTAAGTTAAGTATTAAGGGCATACGAGTACATCAAACCAACAAAGGACCAATGATGAAAATAAATCATTGAAAAAATAATTTGACTTCCAAAAAAGCCCAAAGCTCCTCATCGTCTGCTGCAGGAAACCCTGGGTCTACTCACAGTGTCAACACCAAATGGCAAATTTAAACAGCATTCATTTTGTGATAGAGGTAGTAGTGTTCGCAAACCAACTGCCCTCAGAGCAGCTCACTACAAAATCTGATATGTGTAGGTTGTGACTGCAGTCATGCTATACTTTTGCTCTGTTTTCACTCAATCACTGAAATAAATGAAAACCCTATTTGAAATCTGGTTTTGTGGTCTATCTGTCTCTATATTATTTGTGGGTAGTACCTGTAAATAAAACTGATCAAGGAGGAAAACAAGCTTTGACTTAAATGTAACATGAGAAACTTGTTGCGCAAATGTTCTTGGAGAAAAAATATGAAGCAAAATTTTCTACATTCTGTACAATAAAAAATATTTGTCAATCATTTTGGAAAAAAAAAAACACTTTAGACTGCAGGCACAAGTAATTTTTAGTCTTGGGTGAGGTTTAAAAGCAGGTTTTTTATGCCACCTGTCTAAACATAGAAGTTATTTTTTTGTGGACTGGAAATGACAGCCTATAGGACAAGGTGCAAGACAGTCACAGTGACTTCTGTTGATTTTGGCTTTTAATGGAGACATTTTGAAACTAAAGAAAAATAGATCAGAGTTCGGTGCTCTAATGATGTTACTCAACCATTTACAAAGTTAATATGTGACATCGTTCTGATCATCACACATAGTCACTAAAATTTCTGTTATACATCAATAAAAGCGAGGTTGATTTAGTTTATTCTCTGCAGATGTTATTTAGCATTAGTGGTTGGCATCAGTCAGTATTTATGTAGATTTTCAGGCAGTAGCTGCTATAAAATTAACTCAATTACACATTTACAGTTTGGAATGGTCAGCAATGCTGTTATAGCTGTTCTTAAGTGACTTTCGCTCTCTTCCGGTCATCTGGTCTGACCAGTTTTTGGTTTCTTGAAGACCTGGTTGGGGTAGCCTCATTAAAAAGTAAACCTGTAATCCAAGATTCCATCTTCTGACAGAAGCACATTTTCTTGTGTCCTCCTTGAGGCACTTGAGTGTCTTCTCAATTGAGCTGATGGATTCAGGGTTTCAAGGACTTCCTGTGTTTTAATTTCTACTTGGGTAGCCTCGAAACCAGAGCATTGTTAGTCTTCTATTTTCACCTTTTTAGTAAAGCAGTCATCCAAGACTTACTACGGTAATCGAATGGGCTATTCACTGTCCCAACTAAACTGCCATGATATTGAATGTGTGTCTGTGTGTGTGTGTGTGTGCGTCAACATGGATTTAATGTGTCTGACAGTTTCAAGCTTAAACTGAAGCTGAGCTCTTTAAAGGATCCTTTTGCACAATCTAGACTAAAATAAAAACAAAGATGAATGAGTCATGAGCGTCCCTTTCACTTTCCGCAAAGCTTAGAGGCAACAATGACTGAAAATTCACATTACATCACTTAAATAATAAACTCTCACACTGTCACCTTCTGGATTTAGGACATTCTTCTCTGCATTTCCTCTGAAGCTGTCAGGTTGTGTTGGGGCTGTTTTCATGTGAGATGTTTGGTGGGGTTCCAGTCGGAGCTCTGGCTGGTTCACGCTTGATTTTCCCACTTCTTGTAGCTGTGTGTTATTGGTCACTGGCTTGTTGTAAGGTGAATGTTAATGTTCAACCTAGTCTGCCTTGGATAACCCAACGCCACAGTCCAGGGTCTGAGGATCTTTAGGCTGAACCATGATCACTTATCTTTGCTTAAGTTCAGCCTCTTGTGTCTCACAACGGAGGCCACCACTGTACCAGCCTTTGTCTGAGCGGGGTTGATGTAAATCTGTCCTAAATCTTAAAAGATCGGTGAGTTGCTGCATGAAAATAATTAAGATGGTGATTTTGTTTTGAAAGACTACATAGATACCTCTCTTCTTCTGCTTCTTTGATCAAATCTGCTCTTTGAAGACGAGCCTGAGCTTCTCACGATGTTTAATTTCATTGTATGTGATCAAAAGTCCAGTTTGATGTTGAGATATTGGAATTTCTTTTTCAGATTGGCCTCTGATTTTTATTAGATATTGAGTAATTGCAATCTGTAATTAAAAACTATTAACAAACAACCCAGCGGTCTTTATATCGGTGGATTGAGACAAATCTCTGGTTGTAGATCTATGGACTTTATTATTCTTACCAAGTTTGGATCAGAGGTTTGGTTGTTTACAGTTTTTTCTTCATTCAGTTCAGTGTCGGACTAGAGCCAGAAGGGGGGATCTGCTTCTCTTTAAACACTGAATAGATTTTCTTGAAATCAGTTTATCAGTTAATCAATTCATCAATTGGTTTGTTTTAAAAACAAAGGAACTGGTTTCAATGACAAACTCACCAGAAGTGAAGGAGCTTAACGAAGTCACCATCTCAAATTTCCAATGACAGTAGTTATTGCTGGTCCAATAAATGATGCTGACTGACAATTGGATTTAATTCTCAGGTTCACAATAGTTTAGGCATTGACAACTTGTTTTCACATTATTTAACACAAATTGATTTGGAAAAAAAAGGTTTCTTTAATGCTGACAGATTGCAAAATTGTGCCGTGCATAAAAATATATTCCACCTCCTATTTTTAAAAGTGCAATCAGAGTAATAAGAGACACAAACATGTTGGCTACATAACTTCAACTGAATGAACGCCGTTAATCTGGGTCGGACACTTAATCCGTCCTAATGCATGTGTGTGAGGGCGAGTGGAGCCGTCCACCAACACACTCGTTCCGGGACCTGCGAGCTCAGCTCTGGTTGCAACCCGACAGCTTGACTTTCGGTGAGTGCCACTTGAACAGAATAACCTGCAGCAGCATGTTTTGCAGCGTCAACTCGATTGACCGAACTATCAAAGTTTGCACTTGCGTGTTTGCAAACTTTCGCTTTAAAAGGCGCTGCTATGTTTATTCGCTACCAAATGTTCAACCCCGCAAATGCGTCCAAATCACGTCGGATCGGCATCGATGCTTCTCTGACAACACGGACCGACTCTCTTCTGGCTTTTCAGTCGACTTTCCCGGCTGATCTGGTCGATCGCAGCCTCAGCATGACTCGTCGTGTGGCCGTGGTGGGAGGAGGAAGTTCAGGCCTGGCCTGTATCAAATGCTGCCTGGATGAGGGTCTGGAGCCCGTGTGCTTTGAAAGCAGCGACGACATGGGAGGGCTGTGGAGGTTTAAGGTGAATTTGGGGGTATTTTGAAATAAAAGAAACCTGCAGTATGTGTTCTGACACGATGACTATTGTTGTAGGAGAATCCAGAGTCAGACAGGGCCAGCATCTATCACTCTGTCATCATCAACACCTCCAAGGAGATGATGTGTTTCAGTGACTTTCCCATTCCGGCACACTTTCCCAACTTCATGCACAACTCCCTCATCATGGACTACTTTTGGATGTACGCTGACAACTTCCATCTGACCAAGCACATCCGCTTCAGGGTAAGGACGCTTCAACGTCCCGCCCGCTGTCGTGGTT
Organism: Lagocephalus sceleratus; assembly: GCA_911728415.1. Classification (NCBI taxonomy): domain Eukaryota; kingdom Metazoa; phylum Chordata; class Actinopteri; order Tetraodontiformes; family Tetraodontidae; genus Lagocephalus; species Lagocephalus sceleratus. Next base: position 302,157 of record CAJVRN010000118.1, read on the forward strand.
CTCTGGAGGAGAAACTGGTCTACTACAGCTCTTCTATTTTTCTGATGTTCAGACCAAAGTCCTGCAGGTGGAGCAGAGGTCTGATTTCTCTCACTCAGGTCAATGGGATGTTGTGACTGAAAATAAGGATGGCAAAAAGGAGAGACACATTTTTGATGCAGTGATGATCTGTATTGGACATCACTGCTATCCCAACATGCCACTACAAGACTTTCCAGGTAGGACTAACATGCTGCAAATGTGGTAATCTTGTGATTAAGTCACACCGTGTCTCTTGTTAATTCTCTATAAGGAAGATAACTCAACCACAAGGTTCTTTGTTTTACAGGCATTGACACTTTCAAAGGGAAATACTTCCACAGCCGTGACTACAAGACTCCCGAGGAGTGGAGGAATAAAAAGGCCGTGGTGATCGGCATAGGAAACTCTGGAGGAGACATAGCAGTGGAGCTAAGCCGGGTTACCAAGCAGGTTGGGCAACCGCGTTAGAATTAATTGTTCCATCCTGTCTAGAATATATCTCTATTGATTTACCAACAACAAAGAGTCTCTGAAATGATGCACTGTTCTCATAATTCCATCTTCAGGTATATTTAAGTACTCGTAGGGGAGCGTGGATCCTGAATCGGGTGTCGTACGAAGGCCTTCCTCTTGATATGACCAGAAATAGGATTTTGCCTTTTTTGCGTACGATCCTTCCCTTTGGATTGATCTGCGGTATGGCAGAGAGACACCTCAACCAAAGATTTGATCACAGTCTGTACAACCTGAAACCAAAACACAGGTATCTTGATCTGCCATGAGGTCTTGGCACTATAACATGTTTCCTGGCTGGTGCTATTGTAGTCATTGACAATAATATTACTGATTTCAGGCTTTTCAGCCAACATCCAACTGTGAACGATGACCTTCCCAACCGCATCCTGTCAGGAACAATTCAGGTGAAACCCAACATTCGAAGATTTCATGGTTCCAGCGTGGAGTTTGATGATGGAAGTGTAGCGGAGGATGTTGACCTGGTGGTACGTAAAATCTGCCTTCCTACTCTTTTTTTAAATTGTCTTTATTTAATATCAAAACAGAACTTCACAATGCAAAACACAAGTGACAGCTCAAAAGCAAGTACAAAAAGAAGAGACACTTGTTGACATAATTGCTGGTAGATGTCACAGTACTACAGGCAGGAGTCCGGTTTCAAGTATTGTTGTGTGATAAGGCCCCTTTTCCCTACTGAGAAGGGGAAAGGATAGATATGTAATAAATAGCCAACTGATTTTACAAAAAGGAAAAATTATACACACACATACAGTCTGAATCCATTTCCAACTCCCTTCAAACTCCCTCCAGTTTTTAAGTAGAGATTAGAAACCAACTTCCATCCTTTTAAGACCTGTTCTCCATGCCTAGTATCACCACAGAAGTGTTCATCTACCCCATTCTTTAATAGACACACATAGACACACAAACATCTGTGTTAATCATTAACCTACTGCTGGGTCACTGCAGGACAGAACACTCAGCAGGTTAGAGTCGAGGTTGGAGGACACATTTGTGTCACTAAGACGAGTCTCTTGTCTTGCAGGTGTTTGCCACAGGTTACAGAATTTCTTTTCCGTTCTTGCCCTCACACGTGATCTCGGTGTCTGAGAATAAAACGTCTCTGTACAAGTATGTGTTTCCGCCAGAGTTGCAGCGCCCCACTCTGGCCATTATTGGGCTGGTGCAGCCGCTGGGGGCCATCATGCCCATCTCTGAGATTCAGGCCCGATGGGCCACAAGAGTCTTTAAAGGTAATGCCAGTTCTGGAACTAAAACAACAAAACAGAGAACGTTATTCCTTGAGTCAAATCATTTTGATTTGTTTATCAAAAGGCTGCACCAAGCTTCCCTCAGTGGATTCCATGCTGAAGGATATCGAATGCAAGAAGCAGAAAATGGCCCAGAGGTATTTACTCAGACGGTGAAGTTAGAGCTAAAATAGTTTGCAGCGTGTTAAAGTGGAGTCTTTTTCTCAGGTATGTCACCAGTGCGAGACACACCATTCAAGTCGACTATATCGACTACATGGATGAGATAGCGCAGCTGGTCGGTGTTCGACCCAACCTCCTGAAGCTCCTTCTGACTGATCCCAGACTGGGATGGAATGTGGCGTTCGGTCCCTGCACACCGTACCAGTATCGTCTGAGGGGGCCGGGAAAGTGGGCCGGAGCCAGAAAGGCCATCCTCAGCCAGTGGGAGAGAGTGGCTTGTCCCATGCAGACAAGACCCTGTGATGATCCCAAACCCAAGAGGTCCTTCACGTGGCTCATCATTCTGTCAGCTGCTGCTGCAGGGTTGGCCGCATATGTGAACAGAAGCAGCCTTCCAGAGTTCCTGCAGGACCCCGTTGCTCTGCTGGACAAGATAAAAGCAGCTCTGCCTGTCCAGTAACATAAAGTTAACACTGAAACTCTTGATCTGACATTCTCACGACATGCCATCGGACATTGTACCAGTGATACGATTTAATTGTTTGATTGCTCCTTTTAATTTATAGTTCATTACAATCTCTGGCTGTCGTGTGAACAGTACTAACAAGTTTTAACAAGTTTACTTTCTTATCAAATAAATGTATATGTGCCAATATAAGATATTGGACCGAACTTTTTAAAAAACAACACCGAAATATCTAGATATGCTCAAAACTGATGGTTTTGAGAAACACTTTTTAATAAAGGAAGTGGTGTTTGCAGCCTTTCAGCATGCCTTCTAAACGCGTATTGTGGTTAATCAGATATTTAGTGATAATCTAAAGACGTTATTTTATTTTTATTCCACCACAAAAAAAACGCGTAAACTTCGGAATGACCGCCCCCGTGAACTTCCGGTAGACACCGGAAGAAGAATGTTCACACGTGACTTCACGCCCGGGTTGCCAGGTCGTGGCGTGAGTTTGGGAAGATGTGCTCGGTTTAGAGGCGGCACAAGTTCAAAGAAGATCAAAGACCGACCACAGTCCTCTTTCATCTTTTCCCTTCAGGCGTCAGCTGCCTCCATCTGACCCCGTCTTCTGTCTTCATCCTCCTCTTCTGTCTTCATCCTCCTCTTCTGTCTTCATCCTCTTGTCCTGTTCTTCCTCTCTCATTCCTCCTCTCTTTTCCTCCTTCTATTCCTCCTCTCTTCCTCCTCTTCTCTCTTCCTCTTTTCCTCTCTACCTCCTCTTTCCCTCTCTTCCTCCTCTTCCTCCTCTCTCTTCCTCCTATCTTCCTCCTCTCTTCCTCCTCTACCTCCTCTTTCCCTCTCTTCCTCCTCTCTCTTCCTCCTCTCTTCCTCCTCTACCTCCTCTTTCCCTCTCTTCCTCCTCTCTTCCTCCTCTCTTCCTCCTCTACCTCCTCTTTCCCTCTCTTCCTCCTCTCTCTTCCTCCTCTACCTCTCTACCTCCTCTCTTTCCTCTCTTCCTCATCTCTCTTCCTCCTTTACCTCCTCTCATTTCCTCCTCTCTTCCTCCTCTCTTCCTCCTCTCTCTCCTCTCTTCCTCCTCTTTCTCCTCTCTCTCCCTCCTCTCTCTTCCTCCTTTACCTCCTCTCTTTTCCTCTCTTCCTCCTCTACCTCCTCTCTTTTCCTCTCTTCCTCATCTCTCTTCCTCCTTTACCTCCTCTCTTTCCCCTCTCTCCCTCCTCCCTTCTCTCCTCTCCCTCCTCTCTCTTCCTCCTTTACCTCCTCTCTTTCCTCTCTTCCTCCTCTACCTCCTCTCTTTTCCTCTCTTCCTCCTCTCTCTTCCTCCTTTACCTCCTCTCTTTTCCTCCTCTCTTCCTCCTCTCTTCCTCCTCTCTCTCCTCTCTCTCTCTCCTCTCTTTCTCAGTGTCTCTCGACCAACATCGCTGCCCTCCCTTTTACTCACTTTCAGAATGTATATATTTATTTGTCGTACGTGTATAAAAACCCTCTTTGGTCTCACTTTCAACCACCAGACCTTCTATTAAAGCGTCAGGGGGGTCCCCGTCCTCCAACGCCCCCTTTTCCCTTTCTTTTTCTCTTCTCTTCTTTTCGCGGCCGCTCACACGCGGTCGGTGTCGCGACCGGGGGACGAACCGCATAAATCTGGCAACCCGCGCGTGCCATCTTTAATTGTGCGACAGGCCGCGGCGCGAGCGGGGGCCTGAGCGGACCCGGACCCGGACCCGAACCCGAACCCGGAACCCGGACCCCGGACCACGGCCAGCGGCCCCGCAGCCACGGCCCCGACCACCCTGTGAAGCGGCCCCCCGGGGGGAGGCGCGTCGGAGCGGAGCGGGCTTAGCCGCGGCTAGCGGGGTTAGCCGGCGGTCTAATCCGCCGGTCGGGCGCTCGTCGGCGGCCGAGAGGACCAGGCCGGCCCGGGGGGGGCTGGAGGTGCTGGTGGGTGGTGCTGGGGGGGGGAGCCGGTGCGAGAGGAGCCACGCAGCGACCAGGGGGGACCAGGCAGCCCGGGTGACAGGTGAGGCGGCTTTGACGAGGGGGATCCGGGCGCGCCCTCCGGAGGGTGGGGGGGACCGGGGGGACGGAGGGACGGAGCCCGGCTGAGCGACGCACGCCGGCGGCCTGCTCTTTGTCACCCCCCCCTCCCCCTCCACCGAGCTCCCGTCCCCACGCCAAGGTGACGGTTCCGGGGGGGTTTTTAGGGCCTCGTGGTGTGGGGGCGGAGGGGGGGTTTGGATCCCTGGGGGGGGTTTGGATCCCCGGGGGTGGTTGGTGGTGGTGCTCCGGGGCCGGGGGGCCCGCTCCGCCCTGCCCGGGGGGGGAGCGGCCCCACGGCGGGGACATGAGGGAGGATGGAGCCGTCCTCATGGAGGTCCGCAGAAGCGACACCCCCCCCCCCCCCCGGGTCCTCCTGCTCCGTCTCGACCGAGGTCTGGGCTCCTGATTTCACTTTCTCGGAAAACGAGCGTTGGAACGCGAGGTTGCATAAAACGATGCCTCTCTTTGTGGGAACACTCTTGGGCTTAGAAGGAACACCCCTGGTGGTCTGGAGGAGCTCCCTCACACGTGTATCGATCAGCCTATTGATTGGGTGGACGCAGGGATCGTTTGGACGCAGGGGTGTCTTAGCTGGATCGAGAGTCGCCTCCGGGAAAGGTTAATTAGTGGTTTCATTGTGGTTCTTGTGGACCAAACCGGGATGTTGGACTCACGAGTGAGGTGGAGCAGAACACTTGGTTCGGAGAAATTAAGTGTTCTGCTCCGACCCGCCTCCGAGTTTTAAAGCTTGGGTGGGACGTTGGAGCTCGGAACCATCTCCACGGATGCACACTGATGCCTTTTTCTGATACTCGTACCTGCGATGACGTTTTGTCTCAACCGCCCAAAATCTGCTCCTCATAAAAACGTAGTTACAAAAACAGATCTGTGGCCTTGTGTTTTAAGATAAGAGAATTGTACGAACTAGAGAAAGAGCTGCAGCTCGTACGTGGTCGGGCTGTTTGTTGAAGGTTCTGGTGAACCCAAATGACCCACGAGAGACAATCTAATTGGCCCCTAAACCTATTGGGTGGGTTTTGCTGCCCTCGATGGAAGCGTCTGCAGACGAGGTGTTTGTACCAACTGTTGATGAGCCTTTGACGTCTCTGTGGAGGAATTTTGGGCCCGAGCCCTCTTTAAAAAAATCGATTTAGCTCCGCAGCGGCGAAAATCGGGGAAACGAGACGGTGTCCTTTTTTTGGCAGCGGTGGGGGTTTCTTGTGACTCTCCCACAGATGCCGCTTGTGCCCGGGCCGTTCTTATCGTTGAGTTGGGGACGGCGACCTTGGCTGAGGCGAGCGAGGCCGCCCCGCGGTACTTTCGCGACACCCCGGATGAGTCCTCGGCGCGCTCGCGGAGTCGTTTTTTGCTCAGCTGGCCACCCCTGGGAAGTTCCGCCACTGTTGCGAGTTTTCTCCATTTGTGGATAATGCTCTCACTGTGGCTCACTGCTGACCCAGAGCCTCAGAAACGCCTGCGTAACCCTTTGCACACTCGCTGATATTAAGGACTTTGTTTCCAACCATTAATGAGTAATAGATTGTGCTATGTGTTCTTTTTTTTTTAAAAATCTCTTAGTCATATTTGTATTTAAGCCAGTTCTTTCTACAGCAGCTCTGGCAGTAATTAGGCCCAGGTGTGGCGAGTGGGTTTAAACTTGGCTTTGGAGGCGTGGTGGTCGTCCACAGTTAGTTGATGGGTTGACCGGAGGCCGGGCACGCAACAGCTGCTTCATTCACGCGTCTTATTCCCTCTCACTTGTCTTCAGGAGGCTGGTTCTGGGGAAGAAGCCAAAGGACCAGACTCAATGAATTTCCAGCGAAATGTCCGAGAAGTCAGGGCAGAGCACCAAGGCAAAGGATGGCAAAACCAAGTATGCATCCCTTAGCCTCTTCAACACCTACAAGGGTAAATCTTTGGAAACCCAAAAAACAGCAGGTAAGCCTCGACGTTAAGCGTGCGCGTTTTCGTTAACAAAAACGAGATTTTCTGTCTAAACGTCGCGCTTGTTTTTTTTCCGAACCTTCTTCTGAATCGCTCGTTTGTGAAGTGGCTGCCAGACATGGACTCCAAAGTTTGGGGAAAGTTGCTGTCAGCCGGCGTATGCCCCCGCCAGCTAACCTGCCCAGCCTGAAAGCAGAAAACAAAGGAAATGACCCCAACGTCAGCATCGTTCCCAAAGATGGAAGCGGCTGGGCATCGCGGACCGAGGCAGGCGAGGAGAGGTAACTTTAAATCCGGGAAAATGACTAATCGTTCAACACAGGGGTCTCCAGGTCCCTCCCCAAGGGGCCGTGAGGCTGCAGGTTCTGGTCCCACCAGTCCAGCTCACCCAGTTTGACCAGTCAGCTGTTGAAGACTCAGATGAGTTGATGAAGTGAGTCCAGTCTGGTGCTGCTGCTGCTGGGTTGGACCAGAACCTGCAGCCTCACGGACCTCTGGGGGGGACCTGGAGACCCCTGGGGGGGGACCTGGAGACCCCTGGGGGGGACCTGGAGACCCCTGGTCTGGACCCACTAGACCAGGGGGGACCTGGAGACCCCTGGTCTGGAGCCTCTAGACCAGGGAGGACCTGGAGACCCCTGGTCTGGACCCTCTAGACCAGGGAGGACCTGGAGACCCCTGGTCTGGACCCTCTAGACCAGGGGGGACCTGGAGACCCCTGGTTTAACCGTTTAAGTTTAAAGTTCAATGGTGGTGTGTACGAGAATGTCACCGTCGGTGTCTGTCGCTGCCAATTGAACTGAATTTAAACCAAACTAATCCAGCCCGTCACCTTCGCAAGAACGGCTAAACCTCCTTGTGTCCTGTGTTATTAGCGGTCGCCGCTCTGTCAACAATGGTTGTATTTTCTGTTCAAAAGCTTTGCATAAAATCGGGCCTAATCTGAATGTGGGCACACTTGCATTCCATACAGCGGAGCGTTTTATAACGACGTGCTATTAATGAAGCGCTTTTATCTGATGCAGACAACAGGAGACACCTCCACCCCAGAACAAACCAGCAGTGCCACACACACAAGAGCTTTCTATCGGGGGCAGCCGCTCCTGGGCCAACAGCAAGCAAATACAATCTGATGGTAAGCTTGTTCCACTCTTGCTCCCTCGCCGTTTCATCTCGTCCGCCGAGCACCAAAGGGACAGAATTACAAGCTGCGGAGGTTACCCTCGTATCTGAATCAAAATACTCTAAGAAACAAAATAATTAGCTTTTTTTTTTTTTTTTAAGTCGGTGACCCGTTTTCTTCCTCTGCTGGTCGTAACATGGCAGCCTACTTCTTTGTGCGAGCACGATCGCGGCCGCATCTTCTGTTAAGGACATAGAAATGGCTTTAAACTGTCTCAAGGAATCAGCTGCTGCCCAAGTTCAGTACACTCCTGTTCTCTCTAATCGAGCAAACTGGATTTTTGAGGTCGGACCTACTCTGGTTTGGCCAAAGTCCCCGATGTCGAACCACCCTTTTTTTTTTTTTTTTTTTTTTTTTTCAATGCAGGAATGCAATCTGTTTTTATCTGTGTTACATTCATGGAAAAGGAGGATTAAATGTTTGTTTGTTGAGGTTTCATTCCGTCTTTGTTCGTTCATGCAGTTCTGCTGTGTTCGTCCTCTTATTCAGGAGTTCGGGTGAGCAGCCACTTCCACCAGGAGTTTCCCAGCTTGCAGGCGGCTGGTGAAGTAGAGAAAGGTGACGGTCAAGAGGAGGAGCCTTATGGGCCAGGTCCTAGCCTCAGACCTCAAAGTATGCCCGTAGCCTTCCTTTACCCTTGAAATATGTCAAGAAACTGTCAGTAAGTCAGATCGAACATTAAACGCGTCTTATCTGTTGCCGCGTTAGATGTTGGAAGCTGGCGTGAAGGCGGCGGTCGGAACTTAAACACTGCAGCCGGCCCTCCTGAGATGGACAACAGGCCTCAGGAGGAGGGCGGTGCAGGCCTTGGAAACTCCACGCCACCTGGGGAGGGCGACGAGGCTGGGAGGAACGCCACCCCTGATGGTCAGAGGTCAAAGGGCAGGGACAGGGCGCCCCCCTCTGGTCCCTCTCAGCCTAAGCTTAATGGTGGTCAGCAGCCTGCAGCTGGAATGGCGACTCATTTTGACCCTGCGTTCAGGAGCATGATGCCACCCTACGTAAGTCGCAGATTTACATCCGGCCTCTGTCGTGTTCACCTTTTGATCCTCCGTGATGTCTCACTGCGCTTTCCTTTCAGATGTTCCATGCCTACCCTGAAATGTCTGTAGGACCAGGTCAAGGAAATTTTAGATACCCTGTACCACAAGATGGAGCAAAGTGAGTTTTAAAAAGCAGAACATACCCTGGAGTGTTCTTTAAATATTATGTAATACTATTTGTCATCTTCACTTTGACTTTAATGCTCGTTTGAAAAAAAAAAAAAAAAAAAGACTCTCTTATGGTTCTATTTATATTTTGTTGGGTGTTAAGGGTTGCTCGTTCAGCACGACCACAGCAGCACCCCCCCCAGTCTTGGCACCAGGACCCCGACAGACCCTCTATTGTGAGTGCAACAGAGCTGAAAGAGTTGGACAACTTGGACAACGATACTGACGAGGGCTGGGCAGGTTTGTTCACTTACTTACTTATTGGATGGATGGATTCCTGTCAACACCAATCTTTTAAATCATTAAGTCACTTAAAAATGCCCCCACCTTGACTGTTGTCCAGGAGCTCAGATGGAGGTCGACTACACGGAGAAACTAAACTTCAGTGACGACGAGGAGAACCAAGGGTCTAAAGATAAGAGAGACTGGTGGGTTGACTCAGCCCATCTGCTTCAGTATTGTTATATTTAGTTGTCTGTATTCATCATACAAGGTGCAGTTTAGCTTTTATGAGATTCCCTTATCTTCATGCCCAAATATTGGCGCTTTCTTGTGTCAATAAACCTGAATAAATAGTGTAAACTTAAATAGTAGTGTCACACAAATTGAACAAAAAAATGATTTTTGTAATTTTTAAATGCGTTTTAAAGATATGGGTATTATCCATTTATTTTCAGTGTCGAGTTGCTTATTGGAGATTTGATGTGTGTCATGTGGTGACGGTTGTATTTATTTATTTATTACTTATTTTATTCAGGGACTGGATGGGTAAAGTGGACCGTGCGAGAACTCGGACATCAGACGGTCAGGAGGGCTGGAAAGAAGGTTCTGAGGGCCATGCGGCCAATAAAACCTCCTGGGCCGACAGCTCAGATCCTAGAGCAGCGTCACCTGCCAGCATGGGGCAATACAAGTCAGCCGCTCAGCAAGACCTCCAGGTACACACGGACGTGCCCCCCGCTGACCTTCACCACCTGCGAGCCAGCGCGTCTACATCTTACCTTTTTTTTTTTTTTCCTCTTTTTCCAGGGTGGTCGTTCTATAAGTTCACGTGGGGGCAAACCTCAGGCTGCAGCGCCTGACGAGGACTCTGAGGCGTGGAGACACAAACGCAAGAAGCCCACGGAGGTTTCCGAAGCCGTAGAACGAGCGAGACGGAGGAGGGAGGAGGAAGAGCGACGCATGGAAGAGCAGCGGCTTGCGGCGTGCGCTGAAAAACTCAAACGCCTCAACGAAAAACACCGCCAGGCAGCCGAGGCCAAATCTGCCTCTACCGCCAGTGTGGAGGCGCCCGCTGCTCACGAGGAGGCCTCGGCCGCTCCCGCGGCCACCGTGAGCCCTGCGCCTTCGGTCCCAGCTCCACAACCACAGGTCCAAATCGCGCCAGCGCCCGTGGCCGAGAGGGCCGATCGAGAGGCGGAAAGGGCGGACCGAGAGCGAGACAAAGTGGAACAAAGCGGAGAGGAGGAGGACCACCTGCCTCCTCAGCCGAGCCCCCCTGTCCAGAGACCTGGCGGCAAAGCTCGAGAGTCCCCGAGTGAAGACGCCGCCGCAGCTGAGGTCAGCCCTCAGGTGGAGGAGGGCAAGACTGACAGTACAACAGTGCCTACACGGGACTATTTCAACATGGAGGACAACAGAGGTGGGCTTTAACCGCATGTGTACAGCTTAATACTTGATCATTTGTAGGTGCCACTAAATGTTTGGGTGTGTTATATCCCCTCCCCCCCAGATGAGTCCCACCTCTCCCTGCCTCACGTAGACACGGCGACCAGTGAGGAAGTCGCAGTGGCCTCGCCACCGCAGCTGGAAGGAGAAGCCGCGGCCGCGATGCGTCCGTCTGTCTCCTCGGGCTACCCCAAGCAGTTTCAGAAGTCTTTGCCGCCTCGTTTCCTCAGACAGCAGGTGCGCGTGCACGCGTTTCTGTCCCAACGCTTTTCTTTTATTCTTAAATGCAAAAGCTCGTCGCATGCGAGACTTGAAAGCTGTTCTTAATTGCCGTAGCACCGGTCTGTCGTTTTTTGCTGGGCTAAAAATTCCATCTTGATCTCACTTCCTTTTACTCTGCTGCAAAAACAAATGTGTTCCTGTGATCTAGTGCATACCTGTTTATCATATGGTCACCACAGTGTCACGATATTATAAAGATTTGCTACAACCCCTTTTCCTATTGTCTAAAATTGTGTTGCTTCTCCTCGTTGGTGCTGTAGGAGCAGATGAAGCAGCAGCAGTGGCAGCAACAGCAGAGTGGGGGCTCTGTGTCTCCATCAGGCGGCGGTGGCGGCGTCTCAGCTAACCAGCAGCAGCAGCAGCAGCACCGATCCATGTACCAACCCATGGGTGCCCATCACCAGCACCTCGCTTCAATGGGCTTTGACCCACGCTGGCTCATGATGCAGTCCTACATGGACCCACGCATGATGTCTGGGCGCCCACCGGTGGAGATGTCGGCTAATATGCATGCTGGTACGTAGATATCCAACGATGCATTGAAAGGAGGTTGTACGGCTGAGAAGTGTCTTGATTGGACATCTTGTGTTACATAAATCCCCAGGGAGGATGCCGCCGAAGCAGATTGTGCGCAGAGAGCCTGGCGACAACTCGAGCTCAAGCTCCGACTCTTTCGACCACTTGACGCGGCCAGTTCGTGAGCACGGCCTGCCCTCGGACTCGAGGATGGTTTGGGGGTCAGACCCGTACTCGCAGTCGGAGCCGTTGCCGTCTGTAACCCCACCAAAAGGAAGAGAAGACAACAAAGATTCAAGGTAAATGTGAATGAAATTGAACAAGCTGCTTAATGCCTTTTTTGTGCACAAACTATAATGATGATGATGATGTCTCCACAGGATGGATTCTGGCTTAGATTTGGACAGGGGACTTCAAGCTATGTATCCCCAGGACCATAGCGCGTTGGACTCTCATAAAAGTAATTTCTTCCAGGATGCTTCCGAGTCCTTATCTGCATTTTCACAAGGCTCAGAGGACGCATCAAGACCTCTTGATAGAGTTCCCAGAGGCCCTGCCTTTGATACGGAGGAGCCCAGACTTACCAGCGGCGAAGGGGTAGAGACTCTTGGTCAAGCTATGCTTCAGAGGAGTGTTTCACAGGGCTCCAGTCACTCTCTGAAGCTTGATGAGCCCAGATTTGAAATGCTTCCAATGGGTGCAAAACCTCTAGAGTTACAGGATACTGGAGAGCAGGTTGACGATAAACAACAGAATGAGCTTTACTCTCAAGCGGCAATGACCAACAACAGAGCTACACCACCTGTTGATGGGTTACACAAACAAGAGAAAGTGCCTCTGCCTGTTGCAAACAAGCAGAAAGCTGAACTGCGTTGGGGCGGGAGATCGGGTGCCGGACGCAGAGACGGGACGGGGGGAGAGAGGCCTGTCAGGAGGTCTGGACCTATAAAGAAGCCTGTTTTAAGAGACATGAAGGAAGAGAGGGAACAACGAGAGGAACGCGAAAAATGCCATGAAAGAGGAGACCGGTCCAAAAGGGATCAGATGGCTAAAGCCGCTTCTGCAGCTGCTGTCGTGTCTGAGGGCCCCCGATCTCAACCTGAGGTAAAGAAGGAAGCCGCTCCGCCTGAGGAAGTGGTGACCAACCATCAGAGAACTAAAGAGTCCCAGCCCTCGTCTTGTGTTCCCACTTCATCCTCTCAGGAGGAGAAAACGGAGAAATTGCCCGTTATCGAAAAACGTGCAGAACCCAAACTTCCTTCCAGGAAAGAGACCGTTCTCCCTCCACGCACGTATCGCAGAGAGGAGAGAGAGAGGGACCGGGACAGGGACAGGGACAGGGACAGGGAGAAGGACCTGGACAAGGACCGAGACAGGGGCGGGCTAACAGATTCTAGTTTCAAAGGGCGTGGCCGCGGAGAGTATTACTCCAGAGGACGGAGCTACAGGGGGACCTACAGCGGCAGAGGCAGGGGGACTCGAGGCCGAAGCCGAGCCGAGTATCCTTACCGAGAGCCCCGATCGCGGTCGGACCTGCCCTCGGCGGGAGTCGCGGCTGCCTTTCGTAACAGAGAGGAGAGCGAGACGCGCAGCGAGAGCTCAGACTTCGAGGTTATTCCTAAGCGCAGGAGGCGCCGTGGGTCTGACACGGATTCCGAAAGCGAGGGTGGAAGAGAGTCTGCCAGCGACACCGGCCCCTCAGACCGCGAGCCGAGCACCAAACCGAGCCGTCCGCTCAGACGGGAGCTGTCTGGGGACGTCCACTCCGGGTTCCACAAGCCGGGCCTGGGGCCTCCTCACCTGGGAGAAAAGGTTGGATGTAGAGGAGACATTGAAAGCAGGCCCAAGCCAGGATTCCTCCCGAAAGGAGAGCCGTCTCGCCGAGGAAGAGGAGGGTTGTACAGCAGGCGAGGTGGAACGAGGGAACGCGGCGGCCCTCGTTCCGCTCCGATCAGACGGCCACCGACGAGGGAGTCTTCCTCCCAGTGGCCCTCCAAGCCCATGGAGACCTTCAGGCCCGAGGACGCCGAGATGGCATCAAGATACGACAATCCCGCCGACCGACGGCCACCGAAGTCCGATGTCAAGAAGTTTGGGGACGGGGCCCCTCAGAGTAGCAGGGAGAGGCCCCGTCGATCCAGGCCAGCTAGACCCCCAAGGCAAGACAAACCCCCTCGCTTCAGGCGCTTAAAAGAACGGGAGGCTGCCGTTTTGGCCGGCGGGGAGACGCCCCCGGGGCCCCCTGTCCCCCAACTTCCAGTGCCTGCTTCTTCTGTTCCTAGTTCTACCTCTGGCTCTGCACCAATCTCTGTCTCCCCGACTCTGTCTAGAGCTCCAGGAACGCCTGTTAGTGTGTCAGAAGTGGCGCCCACCATGCCTGCCCCAGACCAGCCCTCTCCCGTTGAAGCCGCGCTGGCCGAGTCCAGCACCCCTGCTGCCACTGCAGCTGGTACAAAGTCCCCTGACCTGTCCAATCAGAACTCTTCAGATCAAGCCAACGAGGAATGGGAAACCGCCTCCGAGAGCAGCGACTTCAACGAACGGCGGGAGCGCGAAGAACGGAAAGGGGCGACGGAGGCCTCAGCCGAGGCGGCGTCTGCCCCGGCGTCGGGGCCTCCCCAGGGCTCCGTGACCCCCAGCAAGAGTCATCCCGAAGGTGGCGCCACCCCCAAACGTGAAGGAGCTGCCACAGCCAAGAGAAGCTTCTCGAGTCAGAGACCCGCTGAGAGGCAGAACCGCAGAGGGAACAGCAGCACCAAACCGGGCCGTAGTTACACCGGCGGCAAGGGAGAAAGGCGAGGAGGCGCCAAAACTGGACGCAAAGGGTGAGGTTTCTGGGCTTTGGTTGACTTTTGAAAGTGTTTGCAGGGCTAACGGGACCATAAGAGGGGGCGGCCTTATGTGTTCCTTCTTCCTAATTAAGACCGGCGGCATTACCCTAAAAGAACGAGACGAGCGTGGTTGAACCTACTTGAGAGTACTCTTCAGTTCTCATCTTCTCCGTGTCTGCTTATGTCTCTCAACCCAACAGGCCCGCTGCTCAGAACTCTGAAGCGCTGGCAGCAACAGCGGGAGGAACGGCTACACACCGGTCCAGCAAAGAACAATCCGCTCGTCGCAAAGATGACACTAAACAGGCAGCCAAGAAGCCAAAAGAGAACGCTCTTTCTCAATTCGACCTCAACAACTATGCCAGTAAGTAACATTTTTATATTCCAGAACGTCGCTGATTATCCTAGAACTTGTACCAGGTTGCCTCAGTTCTTGTAACTTTGGCCGCCTCTCCTGCCGCAGGTGTTGTGATCATTGACGACCACCCTGAGGTTACCACCACAGAGGACCCGCAGTCCAGCGCCAACGACGACGGCTTCACAGAAGTCGTCTCTCGCAAGCAGCAGAAACGCCTACAAGATGAAGAGAAGCGTAAAAAGGAAGAGCAGACTACTCAGGTGTGAAAAAATACATCTGCAGATACGCCCCTGACAAGGAAACTGAGCATATTTCCGTTATAGAATAATTATCAGTGATTACGATCTGCCACACTCAGCGCGTGCATTTAATACTTTACAGAACACGAGTAAAAAGAGCTCTGGGGACAAGAGCAGAGGTGGTGGGGGGAAACTGCCACCACGGTTTGCGAAGAAGCAGTCTTCGTCGCAACAACAGGCCTCACCGGCTCAGCCTCCTTCAGCTCCCACACCGCAGGCTCAGCAGCAGCAGCAGCAGCAGCCACCGCCACAGCAGCAGCAGCAGCCGCCGCAGCAGCCTCAGCCTCAGTCGCAGCCGACGCAGCAGCCGACGCAGCAGCCGCCGTCGCAGCCGACGCCGCCGCAGCAGCAGCAGCCATCCATTTCTGCTCCCCAGCATCCTCACCACCCGCCTTCCCAGCCCGCTGCCAATCCTCAGGCTCAAGAAGGAACGGCGGCCTCCCCTACGACGGTGGACTTTACCTCAAAGAACCTGACCCCTGCACCTACGCAGACACACAACACTCTAGGTACTGAACTCTGGGAGAACAAGGTAGCAGGATCCGCTGTCCTACCTGATGTCAAGAAGCGTACGTACATGCCATTCTTGTTGAGCTAATATCGTTCAAAATGAGCTTTCTGTTGGCGCTAGTATATATCAAGCAGTTTTCTTCCGATAGTGGCAACCATTGTGTCAAAACCCTGTAATTGTATCGCAGTTGGTCCCATCAGTCCTCCGCAGCCACCTTCTGTGAGTGCCTGGAACAAACCTCTTACCTCCTTTCCTGCGGCGGTCTCCTCCGAGGTATGCGTCTGGCGTGTTTCTGGTGATCAGTTCTGAGTTGCCCTTGAGACGTCAATAAAAGTGGGGAAATGCTGTGCTTTGGCTTCAGGGCTTAAAACAAACGGAAAGCAGCGTGGAACTGGCAATAGACAGCATCCAGTTCGGAGCGCCGTCGTCTGCAGGCAGCACCGACAGCGACGGCGTTTCGGCCTTGCTGGAAACCGCTTCAGAAAACAAGCTGCCTGCTCCCAAAGAACAGAGACAGAAACAACCTCGAGCTGGTCCAATTAAAACACAAAAGGTAATTCAGTGTTGACAGTTTGGGTTTGAACTTTTTATTTTTAACAAAAACACATGTTTGCGTTTATTCTGAGCCTTTTTTTTTCCCCCAGACTGTTTTAATGTGTCAATGATTTGTCTCCCCAGCTTCCAGAAATGGAACCAGTGGAGACCAAGGAGTACAAACCGGGTCCCATTGGCAAAGAGCGCTCTTTAAAGAACCGCAAGGCCAAAGACCCGCGTGGGGGTGAAGGTGAGGGGCTGGAGGGGGCGTTCCCGGGGGCCGCTGTCACCAGACCTGCAGACACGACTCCTCCTACCACCGACGCCGCTGTGCCTGAGCTGGGAGGAGATATCGAGGGCATGATCACGGTCCCCACTGCAGAGTACAGCAGCAACTCCAAGGTGAATTGAGACGGCATGTTATTTTGGAGCTATACGTTTTAATTAACAAGTCGCATATCGGGTGGAAGTCACGGCTGTTTCTAATGGAGGTCAACTTTTGGTATTCGGATATATGGCAAACCTCTTTTCCACCCTTCTAGGAGTCAGTCACCGACTACACAACCCCCTCCTCCTCGTTGGCCGACAGTGTTCCTACAGGAGGGAACAAAATGGAAGAGAGTTTGGTGGCGAATGTGAGAACCCTTCCTTAAGCGGGCTGTGAATGCGTCCGCATTTCTTCAGGCGTCATCGTGTTCTGATGCGTTCCAGGTGGCCCTCACTCACTCGTTGCCCCTTCCTCGACGGGAGACCCTCCAGCAGAGCGCCAGCCTCAGCACCGTCTCTCCGGCGACAGTGGACCTAACACTAAAGGTAAACGCGTACTCGCACTACTCTTTGAGGGAGCGAGGGAAGCGTGACCCAAACGTTCCCGTCTTGCGTCTCCTTCAGATGGAATCGGCTCGGAAAGCCTGGGAGAACTCCCCAAGCCTGGAGAAGAACTCTCCAGTCACTTCTTCCTCCTCCCCTATCACCTCCTGTGCGTCTTCATATTCAAGCTTCTCCTCAGCCTCCATGTCACAGATCCCTGTTGCTTCTGTTACCCCGAGCACTTCGCTGTCAGGTACCAGCCTTCCACCGCACCACAAGACACACACATAAACACTCCTGCTGGTGCCTGATCGGTAGAAGGATACGCTACCTGCAGCTTTCAAACCCTACTTGTTCACCTAATTGTCTGACTTTGACTTTTTAAACACGCACCCTTTAGGTACTGGTACCTATACAACGTCATCCCTTACCACCAAGACCACCACCGCCTCCGACCCCCCCAACATCTGTAAGGTGAAGCCCCAGCAGTTGCAGGGCGGGAGTCTCTCCTCCAGCAGTAGCAGCAGTAGCAGCAGCTTTTCTCAGCTGGGCTGTGTGCCCCCCCTGCTGCCCCAGCAGCAGCAGACGCCTCAAGTTTACGTTTCTCAATCTGCAGCAGGTGAGGCCCAAAACGCTCTCCACCGTTTGTCTCCACGCGCCTCGAGCTGGTCCCATTAAAGCAGTTGCTTCCCCATGTTGTTGTCAACGTCTGCTTTTTGTTGTGACTTGGGTTCTGTGGGCCTGATCCTTCAGTTTCTAACATGTGCTTCAAGCTTGTGACTAATTTCCTGCGTCACTGATGGGTCCAGGTTCTGCAGCTCAGATTCCAGCCTTCTATATGGACACGAGCCACCTCTTCAGCACCCCCCACCCTCGACTGGCTCCTCCCTCTCTGGCGCAGCAGCAAGGCTTTCAGTCTGGGCTCTCTCAGGTAGGGGGCTGCGCCTGGTGCACACACACACACACTCACTTCAAATTGAGCCTGGAACGACAAACCGTTTCCCTCCCGCAGCCGACGGCGGTGCAGCAGATCCCCATCCCCATCTACGCCCCGCTGCAAGGGCAGCCCCAACACCAACACCAGGCCCAGCTGGGCCTCGGCACCGGGCCCCCCGTCTCCCAGCCCCAGGACCTGTTCAGCTCCTCTCTGCAGAACTACAGGTAAGAGCAGCGCGCGTCTTAAGGCGGGGGTCTCCAGGTCCCCCCCAGGGGTCTCCAGGTCCCCCAGGGGTCTCCAGGTCCCCCCAGGGGTCTCCAGGCCCCCCCAGGGGTCTCCAGGTCCCCCCCAGGGGTCCGTGAGGCTGCAGGTTCTGGTCCAACCCAGCAGCAGCAGCACCAGACTGGACTCACTTCAACTCATCTGAGTCTTCAACAGCTGACTGGTCAAACTGGGTGAGCTGGACTGGTGGAACCAGAACCTGCAGCCTCAGGGCCCCTTGGGGGGGAGGGTGGAGACCCCTGTGTTAAGGGCTCGTCTGGGCCCCGCTGGATTGGTCTTGAGACATGTCCCCCCCGTCCCCCGTCCCCCCAGGTCTCAGGCGTTCATGCAGAGCAGCCTGTCCCAGCCCTCCATGATGCTGTCGGGCCCCTCCCTGCACAGTTACCCCGGGGTGCAGGCGCCGGACCTGGGCAAGCCCCAGTCCAGCCTGGCCTATCAGCAGCCCTCCTCCACCCAGCACATTCCCATCCTGTTCGAGCCCCAGCTCAACCAGCCCTCTGGCATGGGGGGCTCCCAGCTCATCGACACACACCTGCTGCAGGTAACCGGGGCGGAGCGGCGTCCGCCGTCGTCCTTCGTGTTGGACTCGTGCGTCTTATCGCTTCTGGTGCTTCCCGTGTGCGACTCAGGCTCGACAGGGGATGAACCAGCATTCGAATCTGTACTCCGGGCAGGTCCAGCAGCACGGCCAGAACAGTTACTATAGCAACACGCAGTCGCCCAGCTCTGCCATGCAGCAGGTGAGCGCCGCTCGGAGCGCCGCGCGCCCTCGCCTCGTTCTGTTGCTTTGACTCTGTCCCGTCCCCCTCCAGGTGACGGTCCCCCTGCCCAGCTCCCAGCTGTCCCTCCCCAACTTCGGCTCGGGGGGAGCGCAGCCCCTCCTGGCGCTGCCCCCCACGCCCCCCCAGGCCCAGCCGCCCAACATCAGCAGGCAGCCCCCCGTCTCGCAGCCCTACAGGGGCATGATGGGCCCCAACCACAGCATGATGCAGCCCCCCACCAGCAAGGTGTGTTGGTGTGCGCCTCCCCCCTCCCTCCCTTCCTCCTCGCTGTCCCTCTGACTTTGGGATTTAGCATTTCTCCTTGCTGCAGATGGACATGGACCTCAAACTCTTCGGCAGCGGCATGGACGTGAAGCCCGGGACCCCCCCCGTCGGCGGCAGGAGCACCACCCCCACGTCCAGCCCTTACAGGTGCCGCTCGTGGACCCGCGCCCGTGGACCCGCGCGCCCCCCCCGCCCGCCCTGACGCCGAGGGTCTTTCCTCCCCCGTGTGCTCTGTGCAGGGCCAACTCCACCTCCCCGAGCAGCCAGAGCAGCAAGATGAACAGCGTGCTGTACCAGAAGCAGTTTCAGCCCACCTCCGCCGGCATGAGGATGGCCCAGCACTTCCCGGGCCAGTTCAACCCGCAGGTAGGCCCCCCCCCCCCCCCCCCCCCCGCGCCCCGCCTCCCCCTTCTGGAACCGACCGGCGTCTCCTTCCAGATCCTGTCCCAGCCCAACATCGTCTCCCCGCTGGTGCGGCCCCCTCACGCCAACTCGTTCGCCGGGGGCGTGCAGCGCTCCGCCATGGGCCACCAGATGTCGGCGAACGTGGGGGGCGGTCTGATGCCCCACCCCCGACCCCAGCACGCGCAGCACGGCCAGCACCCTCCCAGGGGCCCCGCCGGGCTCCCCCTCGGCCCCCGCGGCACGCACGCGGCCCTGAAGGCCGAGCAGGACCTGAAGGTCTGTGTCCGTGCTCGATCGAGTTGAACCTGTCTTTGTGGGGGGGGTCGAGAGCCGTCTTTGATTCTCCCCGCCCCCCAGGCCAAACAGCGGGCTGAGGTGCTCCAGTCCACTCACAAGTTCTTCTCAGAGCAGCAGCAGCAGCAGCTGAAGGCGACGCAGGTCAGCAAAGTGCCGCGCCTCGACCAGGCGGGGAAGCCCCCGCACGACCCCCCCGCCCCCAACCACCAGATGGGGGGGGGGGACCACGCCGATTCCGAGAAGCCCCCCATCTCCGCCGCCAAGCCCATACGGACCGGCCCCATCAAGCCGCAGGCCATCAAACCAGAGGAGGGCAAGTAGAGAGCTGCTGCCCCCCCCTCCCTTCTGGTCGGATGGGTAGAAGACGAACGAGCACCATCCTCTCAGCCCCCCCATCTCATTTCAGTCCTGGGGGGGGGGAGGAGGAGGGTGAGATGATGATCCACACAGAGAGGAAGCGCTCTCCAGCATACACACGGTCCTCTTCCCATTCCCCGGTGGTGGGGGGGGTGTGGGGTGGGGGGGGCATTTCAGTTGGATTCTCCCATCACGTTCTGATGCAGGCGATCTGACGCGCGGCTCCTCACGACTCCACCGCGACGGTAGACGAGAACGGGGGAGGGGGAGAGTGAAACGAGTTGCTGCTGCTGTTTTGCTGTTTTAAAGCTCTTCATTTCTTTTTTTATTTTTATTTTTTTTTGTCCCAAAAAGGAACACGCGCGAGGGCAGACGTGTGTTTTGTTGATGGAGGAGAGAGGAAAAAAAAAAAGGTGTTTTCGTTGTCGAACAATCACATTGATGAAGCGTCGTGTAGTGACTCACTTCTTGTTCGCCCGTTCTCCATCGCTGCATATCCAGAGAGTTTGAGCGCACGGGCGTGCACCGCGTTCCCCATCCTCATCCAACGGTTTCATCCACGCGATTGCACAGATATTAAAAAAAAAAAAAAGAAAAAAAAATCAGATTATTTTCGTCATTTTGTTTGTATCTAGTTTTACCGCAAAGGAAATGTGAAAAAAAACAAATAGCAGCGTTTAATTGACTTTTATGATTGAATTATGGTTAGTCTGCCTGTGAGCCTTCGCTCCCGCCTTCTGCTCTCTTGCCTGAAGACTGACGCGTGGAGGGCGTCACGGGCGACGCGTGTTTGCGGTCAGGGCGGGGAAACGGGCCGCTCGTGGTCGGTCTCCCCGCGCGTTCGGCCGAAGGTTGAGGCGGCGTCGCGGCCTTTTAGGAGCGTTGTTGCTGTGGTTTTTCTTTTTGGGGTTGAGCTCAGACGACACGGTAGGTGCATGACCATTCTTTTTTTTTCTTCTTCCCCCCCCCACTGCTTTCACAACCGTTCTGGCGGGCGTACGCCGACACACACTCTTCGCTGTAAAGCACCCAGAGCTGCTGCTATCGACTGATTTCGGCGCCCTCGGCGGGGAAGGGCCGTTAGAGGAGTAGAAAAACCCGGTTTGGTTGTTGAGACGGTAGAAGGACGAAACGAGAAGCCTCAGTTTCTGAAGTGTTTGGGCTGAAGAACACTCGTTTTTTTTTTGTTGTCTTTGCTGATGAGAACAATCAGTGCTGTTTTTTTTTATTTTATTTTTTTTTTGGTCTCCGCCTCGCCTCGCCTCGCCGGCTGTCCACCCGCGACGCTTCATCTCGGGGGGGGTCGGGGGTGACGAGGGCCCTCCTTCAGATCTGTACGGCGCCGTGCTCCCTGAGGCGGGTACGCTGTCCTGATCATGTCAACCCTCGTCAGGGGAAGAGTCCTTGCTTTATAGGATGGATGGATGGATGGAGGGGGGGCAATTAATTTTTTTTTTTTTTTTTTTGAACTTGTACAGGGGTTTCATCGCTGTATTAAAATATGTACGGTCTTATTTGCATTCTCTCAGTTTGGTTACAGAAACTAATAAAATAATATACTGTAAAGGCGCCTTCAGTAAATCCTTGCTTTGATCTCTCCCCTTCTCCTTCAAGTCCAGGACCAACCTCGACTCGCCAGCAGGTGTCGCTGCAGCACGGTGGCCTGGTCGAAACCTGCGAACCCGGGGTCGCTTTATTCACCACTTTAATACACTCCTGGGGCCGGGGTAGTCGATCCTGGGGCCGGGGTAGTCGACCCTGGGGCCGGGGTAGTCGACCCTGGGGCCGGGGTAGTCGACCCTGGGGCCGGGGTAGTCGACCCTGGGGCCGGGGTAGTCGACCCTGGGGCCGGGGTAGTCGACCCTGGGGCCAGTCTCACGCATCTCACCATCTCGGAAGCGCGTTTCTCGTAGATTAAACCGAGTTAAGTGCTTTAAATAACCGAAGTTCAGTCGTTCAGGAAGGTGTTTATTCATGACGATGTTACATTGAGCTCTCTACAATAGTGGGGTACATGCAGTAATCAATAAATGCTGTGGAAGCATCACTTAAGCCCCCCCCCCCCCCCCCCCACTAACAACACATCAGCGTCCCCACAGCACAATCGTACATCTGAAAGACACAAAAGTACAAAAATAATATCTCTAAGAACGCCAGCACTGCAGCTTTTTTTGTTTTTTTAGAAAGGAGACCTTCGGGGTCGCGGCCGCGCGTTTCCTCCGAGTCTCTGAAGCGAGTCGCGCCGCCGCCGCCGCCGCCGTCGGCGAGGGACGGGCCCTCAGTCGGCCCTGGGGCGCCCCAGCCTGACGTCGTAGGACACCATGTGGTAGTTGTCCCAGGCGAAGAGCTTCCTCTGGGCCAGGCTGTAGTCCACCATGCTGTTGTAGCGGTACGCGTTCTTGAAGGGCACGCTCACCGCCCGGCCCCGGCCCGTCGCCGTGTCGTACACGTAGTTGACGGTGGTGTCGGGCGCCGCGTAGCTCGCCACCGTGTAGAGGCGCCCGCAGATGACGAAGGAGTTGGCCACCGAGGTCTTCCTGATGTTGGTCTCCCAGCTCCGCCTCACCTCCAGGGTCTGGGGGTCCAGCAGGGACATGACGATGGCGCCCTTGGCCTTGCTGGTGGAGTACACCGCCCACAGCCCGCGCTCGTCCACCGCCAGGTCGATGTCGGTGTAGCCCCCCCAGGAGTAGGGGAACTGGCCGTGGAAGCCCGCGTGGGGGAGGTCGCGCCGCGCCGCCACGCTCTCGGAGGCCAGGTCGTAGCGGATGAGGGTGCGGCTCCGCCTCTTCTGGTAGTACAGCGAGCCCCGGTAGACGACGGCGCCCGTGCTCTCCACCTGCTCGGGCAGCAGCAGCACCTGGGGCGAGGGGGCGGGGTTAGTCGACCTCCGGCGGGGGGGGGCGACCTTTGACCTCTGCCTACCTTGGTGGGGAAGCCCCTGGACAGCTGCTCCATGTCCTCGTACCCGAACAGCTTGCGGACGTCGGCGCCGATGGCGTCGATCCTCCAGACGGTGGAGGGGGCGTACGGCGCCACCGCCTCGGGGTCCTGCATCCACACGCCGTACTTGCCCTCGATGTTGTCCGCCTTACGGTGCGTCACCGGCTCGCCGATGGAGATCAGCTCCCCGCAGCCTGGGGGGGGGGAGAGGGGGGTGAGTTAGAGCACACACACTGACTCATTCGCTCACTCTCTCACACACACACTCATTCATTCACACACACACTCTCACACACAGACACACTCTCTCACACACACGCACACACACAGACACTCACACTCACTCATTCGCTCACTCTCACACACACACTCACACTCTCACACGCACACACACACTCTCACACACACAGACACACTCACATACACTCTCACACACTCTCACATACACTCTCACACATTCACACACACTCAAACAGACACACTCACACACACAGACACACTCTCTCACACACTCTCACACACACACTCACACAGACACACTCTCACACACACACAGACACACTCTCACTCACACACACACTCACACACACAGACACACTCTCACTCACACACACACTCACACACACAGACACACACACACTCTCACTCACACAGACACACTCTCACTCACACACACACTCACACACACAGACACACTCTCACACACTCTCACTCACACAGACACACTCTCACTCTCAGACACACTCACTCACACACACACTCACTCACACAGACACACTCTCACACACACACGCTCTCTCACACACACACGCTCTCTCACACACACACGCTCTCTCACACACACACGCTCTCTCACACACACACACACACTCTCACACACACACACTGATCTATTATTTCTCCTCTCCTATTTTAATAACGTTGTGTAACGGCGGGGGAAACGCGAGAGCTGGCCGAGGCCGCGGCGAGGGCGTCGCTTCCTGCCCTGGCGGCAGACAGCAGGTCTGGGGGCGCCTGGCGTCCCCGCGGGCCTCGGCCTTACCCCGTCGGCGTGGCAACTGGGCTCCGCCGTCTTCTTGTCTTACGGGGAAAGCGATGAGGCACCGCGCCTAAAATACCCCCCCGGCCCGGGACGCCCCGGATTAAGGCCGGAGGAAGATGTCATATAAATACACCTTCAGCCATCAGATAAAGTGACCGCACGTGGAGACCACACGTGGACCCCCCCAGACCGGGCGGGGGGGTCTGCCCCCCCCCACCGTGGGGGAGACACCTGAATTAACGATGCGTTTACATTTGACAAAGTAAATATAAAGGACACCATGAGCCTGCACCCCCCCCCAGATGCTGTGTTAATAGCAGTATTGGCTTTAAGGGGGGCATGTTTGACCAGTCAGGGGAGGAAGAGGAGGGGGGGGTCTAGATCAGTGGGGAGGGGACCGGTACCGGTCCGCCCAAGATATAATTTATTATTTCCGTTTATGATCTGAGCCTGAACAAGCTTTTATTTTGAAAAACAACCGGGGGGGCGAGGGGCGGCGGTCGGACCTGAGCTGTCTGGAGAGCCGTCAGGGGCAGGAACCTCCGTCACCTCCGCCTTCAGCTCCTGGAAGCCCGGAGATCCGTACTGCCACGACGAGTCTGCGGAGAGAGGGGGGGGGGGGTCAGGAGGGAGGGGTCAGGAGGGGGGGCGGTCGGGGGGGGGGGGGGGGCAGAGACGTTCTCACCTGTCAGACTGCTGCTGTCCCCCTGCCTGTTGGGCCTGCTCATCAGGTGAGACATGAAGCCTGCACACACACACACACACACACACACACACACACACACACACACACACACTCTTCAGTGCCCGGGCCCTGCTGGAGGGGGGGGGCCGTGGCCCCTCTGACAGCAGGGAATGTGTCTGGATTCCCAGCTGTCCCGGGGTCGGACCGTCCTCGGCGACATCCCGCCTCGGGACCGCCGACCGCACGTCCACGGAACACGGAGCCCTTCGTCGCCGACGCCTCTCGTCTCGGGCGGCGCTCGTGGAGGAGAGCGTGCGCGTCTGTGTGTGTGTGTGTGTGTGTGTGTGTGTGTGTGTGTGTGTGTGTGTGTGTGAAACTTTTACTCATTCAGGACTTGTTGCACTCCTCATCCAGAACAGTCAAAGACTCTGAGGGTCTTTGAGGATCTCTGGGGGTCTCTAGGGGTCACCGAGGGTCACTGAGGGTCTCTGAGAGACTCTGGGGGTCTCTGAGGGTCTCTGAAAGACTCTGAGGGTCTCTGAGAGACTCTGGGGGTCTCTGAGGGTCTCTGAAAGACTCTGAGGGTCTCTGAGAGACTCTGGGGGTCTCTGAGGGTCTCTGAAAGACTCTGAGGGTCTCTGAGAGACTCTGGGGGTCTCTGAGCATCTCTGGGGGTCACTGAGGGTCTCTGAGAGACTCTAGGGGTCTCTGAGGGTCTCTAAGGGTCTCTAGGGTTCACTAAGGGTCTCTGGGGGTCTCTAGGGTTCACTAACGGTCTCTGGGGGTCTCTAGGGTTCACTGAGGGTCTCTGGGGGTCACTGAGGATCTCTGAAAGACTCTAGGGGTCTCTGAGGGTCTCTAGGGTTCACTGAGGGTCTCTGGGGGTATCTAGGGTTCACTGAGGGTCTCTGGGGGTCACTGAGGATCTCTGAAAGACTCTAGGGGTCTCTGAGGGTCTCTAAGGGTCTCTAGGGTTCACTGAGGGTCTCTGGGGGTATCTAGGGTTCACTGAGGATCTCTGAAAGACTCTGAGAGACTCTGGGGATCTCTGAGCATCTCTGGGGTCACTGAGCGTCTCTGGGGGTCTCTAGGGGTCTCTGAGAGACCCTAGGGGTCTCTGAGGGTCTCTGGGGGTCTCTAGGGTTCACTGAGGGTCTCTGGGGGTCTCTGAAACCTTCTGGTGTTAACGTGTGAAGGATTCCGAGCAGACGCTCCCTCGCGGTGGGGCAGGAATGTGTGATGGATGGCGGGGCTGGCCCAGTAAACACCACAGCCTCGCTGGTTTGAGACCAATTAGACGAACGTTCGGGCCCTGAAAAACAACATTCCAGAGCTCGGCTCCGACCCGACCCGCTCTGTGGAAGCCTTTCATCTGGAGCACGACCCCTGCAGCCCCCCCCGCAGCAGCCCCGGACAACCAGAGGGGCTTGGGCACGGAACCACCACTTCCCATTACCCCCCCCCACTGGACTATTCACACCCTCCCCGACATGCGGAGGGAAACACCGGCCATAAAGAGAGCAGCACGGGCTCATAAATCCCCCCCTGACCCCCCCTGACAGCCCACCATCAAAGCAGGGAGGAAGCGGGGAGCGGAAACCTGAGAGCAGCGTCCCCGCAGACCCCCCCGCTTCACAAAAGCCCCCCCCCCCCACTGCTCTGGAGGCTCCAGGAGTGTGTGCTGGTTCTTACCCCCGGTGGGTCTCAGCAGACCGCTGCCCTGCAGAGACGGGGCCGCTGGGGCGGCGGGGGCGGCGGGGGCCTGGGGGGGGCAGGGCCTGTCCTTGGTCCTCTCCGCCTCCCTCCTCATCTCCTCCACCCTGCGCTGCAGCCTCTCCACCTCCTGCTCCAGCCGCCTCTTCTCCCCCTGCAGCAGGTTCCTCTCCCCCACCGCCCGGCTCAGCGCCTCCTGGAGCTCGGGCTGGGGCGGGGCCGCGGCCCCGGGGGGGCTCCCGGCGCCGGCCCCCCCCACCAGCTGGGACACCATGGCCTCCAGGACGCCCAGACGGGCCCTCAGGCCCTCCAGCTCGGGGCCCCCCGCCTGGGGGCAGCTGGCCTCGGCGGGGCTGGGGACGGTGAAGGTGTAGAGGCAGCGCCCGCCCCGGTCGTTGCCCCTCCACATGGACGCCCGGTCCTGCGCCGCTCCTCGCTGCAGGAGGCCGCAGACGCACAAGAGGGGGAGCAGAAGCATGCTGCTGACGGATCGGGAAGGGGCCCTGGGCTCTCGGGGGTCTGGGCTCTCGGGGGTCTGGGCTCTGTCGGGGGTCTGGGCTCTGTCGGGGGGGGCTGCTCCTGCCTCGGTGCACAGGTCCGCAACTCTGAGCTCTCCCCAGCGGCTCGCAGATATTTATACAATCTGCAGGGAAAGGAAGGAGGGAAAGAAGCGAGAGAGGTGAAGAGGGAGGGGTGAAGAGGGAGGGGTGAGGAGCAAAGCAGCAAAGCGTGAGGCAGGGAGGAGGAACCTCGAGTCATCAGATGCTGTTTTGGGGACTAAAGACAAAAACAAAAGTTTCTTTGAGCTCTTCTTTTTTTTCTGTAGTTTCCCAGAATAAGACTTTGTTACTGGACGTGTGTGTGCCCCCCCCTCTCTGCTGGGGTGGGGGGGGGGCTCGGTCTGACTTGTGTTTGAATATGTTCACCTCAGGTTTAACAGAGGGGATGGGATGGGTAGAGTTACGGCCCCAGGAGCCAGTGTCCCCTTTCACACCGACTGGGGGGGCCTTACGAGGGTGGGTGGGGGGGTCTGGACGTGGGGGGGGGGTCGAGGTGGAGCAGCCATCGATGAGCGGACGTCAGACCCCGACTGGGGGACCGCCGGGGTTCCTGAGGCCCGGCCTCGGCCTCTTAGAGGGGGGGTTAACGCTGCACTTTAGACATTTGGGTTGAATAAAGCAGGAGTGGGCTTCTGGGGGGGGGGGGCACCTCCCGCCGTCGCTGCCCGTCTGAATCCGCCGCCCGGGTCTGTTTCTCGCCTCCTCCGGCGCATCGACATCAGACACGAGAGGCGCGCTTCGGTCACGTGGGAGGGATGATCCCTTGTTTATTTTCAGAGAGGGGGGGACGAAAGGTATGAAAGTGAGACCAGCGGGGACGCACGCGAGGACGCAGCAGGTGCGCGCACACACACACACACACACACACACACACACACACACACACACACACACACACACACACACACACACACAGCTCTCGGTCGCCCTCATATCCTGCCTCTTTGCTGGAGTTCCCTCAAATCCGCGTCCGTCTCTCCTCGACCTCCTCGGCCACCCTCGAACCTGAAACATCGCCTGACCCACATGCCTCGCTTCAGGGGGGGGTCAGGGGGGTGGGGGGTGGGGGGGGCGAACCCAAGCACACGCCTAAAAAAAACACTTCCTCCCCACAGCCGGGGTCAGGCTTCAAGCCCTCCGTCTTCTGCTGACACTTGTTTACCGAAAGGGCGAGCGAGGCCTGAGAGAGAGAGGCGCTGATCCATCAGACAATCCTCTTATTTGTAACGCAGATGGACGCGCGGGTCGGCTTCAAGCCTCCGAGTCTGTTCGGATCCCCCGACAGGAAATAACTTAACAATGAGAAAGTGGCGAGAGGGAGGAAGGTAGGACATGTGAAAAGGGAGGATGGAACAAATCATCAAAAGAAAAAAAGACGGGCGCGAGAACACATGACATCGGAGGGGAGAGAGCTCCGAGGAGCAGAAGTGGAAAATAACCAGGGTGAGTCTTGTTTCACCAGAATCCCAGTTAATCCGGAGAAGGAACTCTTTATCAGATTTGTTCTTGGCGTTCTCAAACGGCCCTCTCTCCCTCCGCCGGACAGCTGCACCTCCACTCCTCTCCTCCTTTATGGACGTTTGACCTCCTCAGACCTGGCGTCCACATGTGGACATTAGATGTTGGGTCACCTATCATATAAAAGCTGATTCTTCTTAGTGTGGGGACAAATGTCCACATACATGGACCCATAAACATTATATTATTACACATTTAGATTGATTGTCCCTGTATGTGGACATCATTGTCCCTGTATGTGGACATCATTGTCCCTGTATGTGGACATCATTGTCTCTGTATGTGGACATCATTGTCCCTGTGTGTGGACATCATTGTCCCTGTGTGTGGACATCATTGTCCCTGCGTGTGGACATCATTGTCCCTGCGTGTGGACATCATTGTCCCTGTATGTGGACATCATTGTCCCTGCGTGTGGAC
The DNA here is from genome assembly GCA_911728415.1 of Lagocephalus sceleratus. Taxonomy (NCBI): domain Eukaryota; kingdom Metazoa; phylum Chordata; class Actinopteri; order Tetraodontiformes; family Tetraodontidae; genus Lagocephalus; species Lagocephalus sceleratus. The sequence goes on from CAJVRN010000118.1 coordinate 330,985, forward strand.
ATCATTGTCCCTGTGTGTGGACATCATTGTCCCTGCATGTGGACATCATTGTCCCTGCGTGTGGACATCATTGTCCCTGTATGTGGACATCATTGTCCCCCGCATGTGGACATCATTGTCCCTGTATGTGGACATCACTGTCCCTGCATGTGGACATCATTGTCCCTGTATGTGGACATCACTGTCCCTGCATGTGGACATCACTGTCCCTGTATGTGGACATCACTGTCCCTGCATGTGGACATCATTGTCCCTGTATGTGGACATCATTGTCCCTGTATGTGGACATCATTGTCCCTGTATGTGGACATCATTGTCCCTGCGTGTGGACATCATCGTCCCTGCGTGTGGACATCATCGTCCCTGCGTGTGGACATCATTGTCCCTGTGTGTGGACATCATTGTCCCTGTATGTGGACATCATTGTCCCTGCATGTGGACATCATTGTCCCTGCGTGTGGACATCATTGTCCCTGCGTGTGGACATCATTGTCCCTGTATGTGGACATCATTGTCCGACTGCTGGGAGTCCCAGATACCTGTGTCCTCCAGGAGTCGATCACGCTTCTGGAGGTTCGGTCACCTGGTTGTGGGTGACTCCGCCCCTCATCATGTGGGTGACTCCGCCCCTCGGGGGTCGTAATCCAGGTGTGACCGGCCTCTTCTCCTCCCTGGGATGTTTTTAAGAGTGTTGTAGACAGGGGGGGGGTGATGTCTCAGACCTCCACCTCTGTCCAACGACGGCTTCTTTTCCTCCTCTCTCAAACCATCTGTCCAAACCTGGACATTATTGTCCTCGAACGAGTGTCCTTTGTCCTTCAGGTGAAGCTGGACTGCTGGGTCCTGACCTGAGGAGGTGGTTCTTCTGTGTCGGACCAATGTCCAGGTCTGGACGTCCCTCACTGCATCGGACAGCAGACACCACGTTGCCGGGACGTGGTGTTTCGTCCTTTGGGCGGACGCGCCTCTGTCTCAGGGTGTTGGCGGGCTCGAGATGTCCTCCTCTAACGCTTCGGGTCTCAGAGATCCGGTTTAAGACCCGCTTCGGCGCGGGTCGAGAGGACAGGAGTGTCCTCGGGTCAGAAGTAACGTCACTGAATCAGCCGTGGGCTCGGACCTTCACGGACCCTCTGACGGTGGAGGCGGACAGGACACCGGGACGTCCTCGCGTCCAGCGGGACAGAAACATCAACGTGTCTCAGCGCAGGACTCACGGCTCCTGGGAATAGTTTCACACTCTGGGGGGGTCGGGGGGTCGGAGGTTAAAGCGCTCTGCTCTGATGTGGTGCGTGCTGGACGTGCCTGCTGTGACCACGAGCAGCGCGTCCTTCATAGCGCGCGACACGGAGCGGTCAGCATCTGCAGCAGAGGCCGGAGGTCAAAGGTCGACCCCACCCCAACCACGAGGGGGGGGGTCTTGGTTTGGTCTGACTGCTGGTTGGACGAAGGCCAGAGCAGAGAGGGCGCCGGCGAGAGGGGGTCTGCTAGAACGATAACCCCGGCAGACCCTCCGGCTTCAGCGGCGCCCTGGGAGTCGCCTCGTAAAGGGTCGGGTAATGGGGGGGGGGAGGGGGGGGGCGAGCTTCTGGTTTTCTACTCCGACCCCCTTCGGGTCGGCGAGGAGGCGCACAAGAACAGACGCACGCTGCTTAAAATCAATTTATTCAGGAGCAACATGGAGCGACGTCTCACAGCCTTCCGCCGCCGTCACGTCTATTTACAGCTACAATAAATTACAGTAAACAATAAAAAACAACAGCAGGGCTCAAAGTTACACCTTCCACCCACCCACACGGCCCCCGGGGGCCCGGGGCCCCCTCCGGCCTTCTCTGGGGGGGTGGTGGAACGACGCGCGAATAAGGAGTTAATTGGTCGTAAATGCAGCATGTTGGACTGTGGCGGTGGGAGGGAGCGTGAGGCGGGCGTGGGGGGCGCACCGGGCGAGGGGGCGCGCCGAGAAGACCCCCGGCCGCGGGGCGCGAGCGCGGGGGGGTCGGACGGTTTTCTTGATCCCCTCTTTCTATCCGTCTCCGGGACCCGTCGGAGGTCGCCGCAGGAGCGACCCTCGCGGGAGGGGGGAGGGGGGAGGGGGAGGGGCTCCCCCCCAGCGTTTACATTCAGGAAAGATCCACCTACGCGTAGCGCGACGACCTCGGCCCCCCCCGTAGATGAAGACGTTTAAATGAAGTGGAACCAACATCGGCCGGAGGGGCGAGCTTTCTTCAGAGGGACCTCCCTCGCCGCCAGCGCGCTCCGTGGGTGGGGGGGGGCGAACCCAGCCTCCGCGCTGACCTCGCGGGAGATTTGCGTGAACATACCGATGATAAGATCTGAACCGAGGGCAAATTGAGGCCAGATGGACGCTGGCGGGCGCCCCCTGGTGGTGGTGGGGGGGGGACACGTGTGTGCAGAGGAGGTGGTGAAGAGGGGGGAGAGAAGGGTCGTCGTCCCCCGCCCTCCCCGGTGGACGTTAGCGATATCGGAGGATCACGGGGACTGAAAAAAAAAGGGAGAGAGGGAGTCAGCGGGGGGGGGGTCGAGAGCGCGGTGGTCCAGGCACTCACTTATGATGATGAGCAGGAGGGCGAACACCACCAGGGCGATGATCAGCTTCATCTGCGGAGGGAAGGACAGCGCTGAGCCCCGGCCCTGGACCCCCCTCGCCCCCTTGCCCCCCCCTCACCTTCATGTCCCTCCACCACATCCTCCGGTGCAGCTGCTTGGCCCGGCTGCTGAACGCCGACGCGTTGTCCGACAGGCTCTCTGGACGGGGCGGGGAGTCCGAAAATCGACGAAAGGAGGGAAACATTCGTTATCGGCCAAGTAAACATCGGGTTTGATGTCGCTCGAGGCGTCTGGGGGGGGGCCGGGGGGGGCTGCGGGCCCTCGTGTGTTTGGAAGGCGTGGGTTACGTAAGGCTGAGATCATCGGGCTGAAGTCGACGAACACGAGCCGGGCTCAGACCTTCCCCGCCTGTCTGTGTCGTAACCACCCCATCCAGGGGCGCTCGCCCACGCCGTTCTCTCTTGGCGGTCGGGGACGTTACGGGCCGAGACCCGAGCACGCCGACGTGCCCGCCGCGCGCCCGTCAGAGACGAAGCCCTCCGAGGGGACGCTCGTTAAAGCCGAGGAATTTACGGCTTAGCCGACGGAGTCGAGCGGACCGAGCCCTGAACCAGAACCTCCGGCAGAACAAAGGGAGCACGTGCGGTCCACGTGTGCCGCTCGATGTTACCCAACGCCCGTGTGGACCGGAACCTCTGGCCCGTCCCGTCCTCCACCAAACAAGGACCAGACACAACGGGGGAGGCTCGCACGCGTCTGTGAATCAAGGGTGAATCACACATGTGCGCCACACACGCGCACCCTCAAGTGTGTGTGTGTGTGTGTGTGTGTGTGTGTGTGTGTGTGTGTGTGTGTGTGTGTGTGTGTGTGGTGGTGGGGGGGGTGCTCACCTAGACGGGGTCAGCTCAACATCTGCTCAAATCAGCTCAAGCTGGACAAATCTCTGTCTGGCTGCGTTCATGTTCCCGACACGAGCTGCTCCCGACCGGCAGACTCACGTGTTCGCGCGCTCCACAAAGTTCGACCGCGGCCGCGCTTGTCCGGCTAATTCGAGGAGCCGTGTCTGGACCCCGGTCTGACCTCATTAGCGAGGCTGATTGAAAACAGGCCGGCGTGGTTTAAAGGGCTCCGCGGCGCGGCGAAAGCGCCAGATTCTGTTCCAGAGAGCGAAGACAACAACCCTCAGGACCATGTGGGGACCATCTGGGGGCAGCCGGCGGAACCCGCACATCAAAACGAAAGGGGATGATTGAGCGTTCCCCCCCGAGCTTTTGTGTTCGCCCCGGTTGCCTTGTGGACTCGCTCACAAACAACACGTGAGGGCCCGGGGCGGGGCGGGGCGGGGCGACTCACCGGACTTGTCCTGGAGGTCGTCGAGGCGCTCGCCTCTCTCGATCACCTTGGAGATGTTCTCCTGCATCACGTCTATGACCTCGTCGACCTGCGACTGCACCCTGGGGACACAGAGAAGGTGGTGAGGGGCGAGGTTCGGGAGCGCTGGAGGAGCCGGGACCCCAGACCCCCGATAACCCCCCCCACGCCCTCTCCCCCCGCGCTCGACTCGTGGAGGCCTTTTACGGCCTCGCTCTTCAAGGGAAGCGTCGGGTGGAATTCCAGCACCTCTTTCAGGGAAACACGATGAGAGGACGTTGGCGGGAAAACCCAAAGAGGTCGAGCCTCTTGAGGCAGAGACGAGGCGAAGAGCTCCGCTTCCTGCGAGAGCGGATCAGATTTTCCATCGCTCATACCCCGATCGTACCCCATCGGGCCTGGGCCTGATCGTGATTACTCACATTAGGAACGCCGAAGCGAAGCCAGGTTTTTTAAAGAGACGCAACGAGGACGGCACGTGGACGGCGCTTGCGCCCTCCGACGCCGCCGGAGGGGGGGGGCGATCAACAAACAACATTCTTGGACGCGGCTCTGATGGCATCTGGTTTTGTGTGTTCTCGATGACGAGCCGACGCGAGCGGAGAAACGAGCACGTGGGCCAGATCGCCTCAACAATGGTCTCCCCTGGCAAAGCCCGACTGGAAACCAGAGCGCAGAGGGACGGGGGGGATGCACGGGGAGCGTTACACAATCGACGATGGGCGATTACACAACCTGAAGCTCCCGCGAACACACAACAGGCGCGGTTGCGTAACAGAACTCACTGCTTCATCCTGTCGTTCTGGGGTCCAAATCTGGGGCCCGTGGGCCCTCGCCTGCAAAGCACATATCAAAGGAGCCGTTATTCCACATTCACACTGGTGTCCCTACAGCGGATACTGGTTTTGATGGGAGCACAAAGCATCACTCAAACTCACAGGAAGAAATCCTCTTCCTCATCGGAGTCTTCCTCCAGTAGGTTCCTCTGTAAGACAGAGAGGAAGGGGGGGGGGGGTTACTGGTGACTGGTACTGGGGGTTGTGTTGGTGGTGGGGGAGTCTGGTGGGACTGGGGGAGAACCCTGGACCCCGTCCCATCTCGGCTGGTGGGAGTTTGAACTCCTTCAAAGCCCCGCTGCCCCCCGTGGGGTCCATCCTCGCGGGTTTAAAGGACAAGCTGCTCGGGGCTGATTTACGCACATCACGTATTTTTACAGGGTGAAGCTGCCTTCAATCCGGGCTGGATCGGGGGGGGGGACCCAGACAGCCCCCCTCCAGCCTCACAGACAGGGGGGGGGGCAGCTCCTGGAAGGCCTCCCTCTTTACGGAGGATCGCCTGAGGCGAGCGGGGGTCCGTTTAAGTCGTCCATCTGGGACCTCCAGAGCAGAACAGATGACAGAACAGACGACGTTTACTGTCGGGGGTCTGGAAGACCTGAGGGACGACCTGCAGATGTTTAACGGCCTCCGTTTCATCCTCGTGGGACAATCACGTCCTCCCTGAGCTCAACGTTAATGCCGCTTTCCTCCCCCCCCCCCCGGCGTCGAGAGAAAAGGGGAACCATGTGGGAGCCGTTGTCGGAGGGAGAGCGCGAGGCGGGGGCCGTGAAAAGCCCGAAACAGAGGACGGCGGGACTCTCCGCGAGCTCCGCTTTGATCCGGGTTCAGCGCAATAACAAGCAGGATTAGAGGGAGGGGCCGAAGACGGAGCGGAGGAACGACGGGGACGGGGCAGGTGGGTGGGATGGAGGCATCGCTCTAATCACAACCAGACCTTTTTGGTTACGGGAGTTTGTTGAATCCCCCCCCCACCCCCCATTTCAAAATTCCTCTGCTACCGAACTAATCTGGGGATTACAGCGGAAACCAAAACAAATTATACCGAAGTACTTTTACAGTGTTTACCAGCTGCAATTTCCTGGATGTGTTTACTTCTTCCATGGACACTTAATGAACCGGGTTTATACAGTCCTCTTCTAGTTGTCTTTCACAATTCTAAACGTTTTACAAGCGCACAAAATCACTTCTTGGGGTTCAATGTTTTGAGTTTTAAGTCCTCGGATGCTCATTTATTTCTTTTTATGTTCGATTTTGACAAAAGAGTGTGTTTTGGGACATCTTGAACACTTTTCCTAATCCCTCCCAACGGTAATAATAACGACTGCGTCTCACCCTCTCGCTCCGGATCGATCCCGTGACCTCGTCATCGTTGAGGTGTCGCTTGAACTTGGGGGGCATGTTGTCGTCAGGCTGCTCCTCGCAATCCGGCTCCCTCTTTAGGAGAGGACGCGACAAAAGAGGGGACACGTTAAGTCTTGCGCTGATTTAAGATCCTTAAAAAAAAAAAAACCACATCAAATCTTTAAAACAAGTTAAAACGGTCACGCCTAAGTTGTACTAAGAGCAGGAAAAAAAAACAATCAAAGAGACCTACGATGAAGGTCAAAGGTCTTAAATAGGAGCAGGCAGGAACATAAAGACGGAAGTATTTAGTGTTAAGAGGTATTCTAGCATTATCACAGAGGTCATAAATATATATAAATAATGACTAATAATAACTATATAAATAAATATATGGGCATGTTTGAGCTTCCAGTGATTCAGTCTCACGAGGTCTGCATGGAAACGTTGTTATTATTTATACTTTTACCATTGAATCCAGTTCAACCGGACACTGGGGCTTTCTCAGCAGCGTCCGTTTGTTGGCAATATCTGAGTAAACGTTCCTGGTATTGCTCGGAAGGGGAACGTTCCAGGAAAAAGAGGAATAGAGAAGCAGAAGAGAGCGAATCCTGTCCGACGGAGCGTGAAAGAGAGAGAGACGGAGGGGAAAGAGAAGCAAAGGTCTCGGGTGTTAGAAACACAAGAGGGACACCTTTACTGACAACCTGGCACGGGGTCATCAAAGAGGATACCAGAGTGACCATCAAAGCTGTGGAGGGGACAGGAATTGCGAGCGAAGATCAAAGCAGTAAAGAAAAGAGATAAGCATCTTTAAATCTAAAATAAGGGATCATAAGGGTCGTGGAGTTTGAGTTCCGGTGGAGGTGGGGAGCGGGGCGTTTGTCAGAACACAGGCAATGTTCTAAAAGAACAGTAACGCCCATCAAAAGGGAACACTGTAGAGAAGATCAAAGCAGTTCTTTGATGATTGAGGCTAGCCACCTCAACCTCCAGATGGACCCTTTTAAGGGCCAGACCCCGTCAGTAAGTGCAGTATGAGACACCACGAAGGAGCTCAGGTGAGTCTAAATCGCCAGACGACAGTTTATTTCCCTCTTATTTCATTTAAAATAACGTCTACCCGGTGAAGCTAAGCTAAGGATGCTAGCGTGGTTTATTACCCTTTCCTCCCTCGGCCCGACGCCCGACGACCAAAAGGGGGACCCGGACGCGAAGGGACCCGCGTCTCCGGCCCCTTTATGCTCCCGTTTGGTGGCGGAACGAAGGTTTTTCGTCTTTCATCTCATTTAATTTCCAGAGCTGCCCCGATGACAGGGTGACGTCATCCCCGACCCTCGCCTCCCAATAACGAGGGCTCCCATTGGCTGAGCCGGCTCGGGCTGGGGGAGGTGACGTCACCGCCCAACATCAATATTACGTTATTGTAAAAAAAACAAACGAAAAAAGTGAGCAAACGTGTCTTAAATATGTCCTGAACCGCAAGAAGGTTGTTTGTTGACGCTTGACGACACGTCGCCTCGCCTCGCAGGAGCTATTAAATCAAATATAAATCAATAAAAACGCTACACTTGCCAGATTTAGAGAGAAAGTGGGCAACCAGGACGAGACGATAAACACCAGGGCTGAGCCCGCCGCCTGGGCCAGATTTATTTATCACTTTAATGTTCCGATGTTGACTTTGGTGCTGATTTTCGGACCATCGGTGCGTTTTTATTCTTGTTTATTCTCGCCAAACCCGGTTGCAGTTCCCCGCCGCCGCCTGTAGGGGGCGGCGGAGCGGCGGCAGGCGAAGAAGAAGAAAAAGAAGGCAGAAGAAGAAGAAGAACCGAGACGAGCACGCCGCTAAAGTTTGAGCCGAGTTTAAAGCCGCGTTTGGTCGAGTTTTCGTCCGCTTTTCGGGCCTCCCATGGAGGGGGGCGGCGGGCAGACGCGGCCCCTGTTCGGCGGGGCCCTGTCGGCGGCGCTGCCCCGCGGCGCCTTGGACGTGAGCGCGCTGCGGGAGGTGCCGGACAACCAGGAGGTGTTCGTGCACCCGCAGGGCGACCAGAGCCTCATCGTGGAGCTGCTCGAGTACCAGGCCCAGGTGCGCGACCAGGACGCCGCGGGGTTCCACTTCGTCGACGTGGCCAGCAGCAACCGGGCGTCGGGGCCCCTGGAGGCGGGCCCGGCGGCCCCGCTGCCCGGGGGCGCCGTGCGGCTGCCCTGCAGCTCCGCCTGGACCCTCAGCGGGACCCAGCGGGTCTCCAAGTTCAACGAGGAGGCGGCCAACACCCTCAGGCTGCACCTGGGCCTGCTGCGCCTGCCGCAGTTCCTCACCGACGTCCTGGTGACCTTCAACGACCCCCAGAGCATCGACCCGGCCAGCAGCAGCAGCGGCAGAGGAGGAGGAGGAAGAGGCGGTTCCCCCGGCAACAGCGGCCCCGGCAACAGCGGCGGCTCCGCGGACGCACACGTCGAGCCCTGGACCGCGCACGACTTCGAGCGGGTGGTGCAGACCCTGACGCTGCACGACCCGGGGCTGTTCGGGTAGACCCCCCCGTTGGACTCCTCAAAGCAGACGTCGGCTCGCACCTCCAGACGGACCGCGTCAAGGGGGTCGGCGCTTGGCGTTCCTGGTTCCTCGTTGGGGCGAAGGCGTTGGCGTTCTTGTTCTGCTCTCCGCCCCCGGTTGGTTGAACCCCCCCCAACCTTCCCTTCCTCTGTAATTCCACCCCAACCCCCCTCCCGTTGTTGTTGTTGTTGTTGAGTTCCACTTTAATTCATCCTCCCTAAATCCCGTCTTTACCCGCCAACGTCGGGCGGGCAGCTTTCTGGTTTCTCGTTTTTTTTGCGGGCGAAGGCGTTGGCGTTCTTCTCTTCTCCGCCCATGGTTGGTTGAACCCCCCCCCCCCACACACACACACACACACACACACACACCACCTTCCCTTCCTCTGTAATTCCACCCCAACCCCCCCTTCCCCCGTTGTTGTTGTTGTTGAGTTCTAATTTCACTCACCCTCCCTAAATCCCGTGTTTACCCATCGGCGGGAGGCGGGCCGAGGTGGCGGCGCTGGAGCGGCGAGGCGCTGGCGTCCACGCCCCCCACACCTGCTGGAAGCGTTAGAGCGGAGTCGCTCTCTCTCTCTCTCTTTTTTTTTTTTTAACGGCTTCGTAAACGGCCGAGAGAAGCGCGGAGAGGCCCGGCGGGAACGCGCGTGAAGTCCTGATGGTGAAGACGTTAACCCGAGCGTCGGCTTCGGCGAGGCCTTGATAAATGCGTCCAGCAGACGCCGGCGCTCTTTTCACGTGTTGCTTTCGAAATAAAGAAAGAAAAAAAAAAAAGGAGCAATACTTGGAGTTCTTGAGTCACAGCCTGATCCAGGACACCCTTCAGCCTTCGGCTCGATCACGAGGACGTTCAGGTTTGTCTTCGCACAAACACGAGGAGGGACGGCCTCCGCTGAAGCCGCGCGAACGCCGTCTCCTCGATTAAAACGTCGTGAAGTCGGGCGTCCTCTCCTCTCTCAACGTGATGAAGACTTCCTGAGGATGTCTCGCCGTTGTTCTCTCCTGCGGCGCTCGAGCAGAGGGGACGCGTCCGCCTTCACGTGGACTCGAGAGATTTAGATTAAAGGAAGCTTCCGTCACGTCTGCTTCCGCGAGGGCGTTGGCGCGTCTGTCGGGCTTGAGCGATGGTTCTGACATCGGCGAGAGACGACCGCGTGTGTCGTTAAACCAGTTCATGACTGTCACTGGAGGCCTGGGCGGGGGGGTCGGGGGTGGATGGAGCCGTCTGACAGCAGCCGTGTTGACTTAAGGTCGCGGAGGAAGAGCGGGGAGTCTTCGCCCGGCGATGTCTTTGACCTCCCGCGACCCCTGATGCCTCGGCTCTCGTTCTCCACGCAAGAAGGAAGACGACCGCTGCTCTTCCTTCCAACAACACCTCCCCGCTTCCTCACGCCCCCCAGCGCGGGAGGTCCGAGCGCCAGGTCGGTCGAGCGGACGCGCTCGAGTGACTCTGGGCGCTCCGGCGACTTCGGGCTTTTGCTGCGTCCTTCGTTTCCGCTCGGACGGATCTGGGAGGAACCGGCGCTTCCTGCTGGGAGAGCTCCACAGTCGTTACCCCCCCCGGTGGTCTGCTGCCCTCATCAGCACCCACAGCTCCTGTTTTCATGAAGCGTGTGATGGACTGAGCTGCCTTGGGTTGACCCCCCCCTCCATAACAGTCCCGTAATGAGCTCTGAACCCCCCCACCATAATAATCTTGTAACAAGCCCTGACCCCCCCCCAAAAGGCCAATAACGAGCTGTTTCCCCCCCGTACCGAGCCCTGACCCCCCCAAACGAGCCCTGACCTCCCCCCATAACAGTCCTGTAACGAGCCCTGACCCCCCCGTAACTGTCCCGTAACGAGCCGTTTCCCCCCCGTACTGGGCTCTGACCCCCCCATAACGAACCCTGACCCCCCCCATTACGAGCCCTGACCACAGGTAGTCCGGATCACCACCATCACACAAACACACAATAAAGGTCACACAAACACACAGTAAAGGTCACAAAAACACAATAAATTCACACAAACACGGTAAAGGTCACAAAAACACACAAAGTCACACAAACACACAAAGGTCACACAAACACACAGTAAAGTCACACAAACACAATAAAGTCACACAAACACACAAAGGTCACACAAACACACAGTAAAGTCACACAAACACAATAAAGTCACACAAACACACAAAGGTCACACAAACACAACAGTTTATTGGGCACAGACCCACACCTGCTGACTGAAAGCACACAAAACCGTTTCTGGTGAACACAAAACAGGAGGTGCGTCTGGTTTACAGAATAAAAGCACGACCCTCCTTCAGCCCTCCTTCTTCTTCTTGGTCTCCGGCGAGGCGCCGTTGGTCTGGCTGAAGTACTCCGACATGGCGGCCAGAGCGCGGTACCGGTGAGAGATGGTGTGCTTCACCTCTTTGGGGAGTTCAGCGTATCTGTGGAGGAAGGACACACACCTGGCTTCACCTCAGTGTTGTGTAGTGACATTAGATGTGTGTATCTTCACCTGTGTTGTGTAGTGAACTTTGGGGAGTTGCTAGTGTTGTGTAGTGAACACCAGTGTTGTGTAGTGAACACCGTTGTGTAGGAGTGATAGTGACACACACCTGGCTTCACCTTAGTGTTGTGTAGTGAACATTAGTGTTGTGTAGTGATCACCAGTGTTGTGTAGTGAACACCAGTGTTGTGTAGTGAACACCAGTGTTGTGTAGTGTAGTTAATATTAATGTTGTATAGTGATCACCAGTGTTACGTAGTGAACATTAGTGTTGTGTAGTGAACATTAGTGTTGTGTAGTGATCACCAGTGTTGTGTAGTGAACACCAGTGTTTATGTAGTTAATATTAATGTTGTATAGTGATCACCAGTGTTGTGAGTGAACATCAGTGTTGTGTAGTGAACACCAGTGTTGTGTAGTGAACACCAGTGTTGTGTAGTGTAGTTAATATTAGTGTTGTATAGTGATCACCAGTGTTACGTAGTGAACATTAGTGTTGTGTAGTGATCACCAGTGTTGTGCAGTGATGAACAGTGTTGTGTAGTGAACACCGATTAGTGTAGAATAGTGTTGTATAGTGATCACCAGTGTTACGTAGTGAACATTAGTGTTGTGTAGTGATCACCAGTGTTGTGCAGTGATGAACAGTGTTGTGTAGTGACGATTAGTGTTGTGTAGGGTAGTTAATATTAGTGTTGTATAGTGATCACCAGTGTTACGCAGTGATCAATACAGTGCTGTGCAGTGATCACTACAGTGTTGTGTAGTGATTACCAGTGTGTGCAGTGATCACTAGTGTTGTGTAGTGATCACCAGTGTTGTGCAGTGATCATTCCAGTGTTGTGCAGTGATCACCAGTGTTGTGCAGTGATCACCAGTGTTGTGTAGTGATTACAGTGTCGTGTAGTACCAGTGTTGTGCAGTGATCACCAGTGTTGTGCAGTGATCATTACAGTGTTGTGTAGTGATCACCAGTGTCGTGTAGTGATCACCAGTGTTGTGTAGTGATCACTACAGTGTTGTGTAGTGATCACCAGTGTTGTGTAGTGATCACCAGTGTTGTGCAGTGATCACCAGTGTTGTGTAGTGATCACCAGTGTTGTGCAGTGATCACCAGTGTTGTGCAGTGATCATTACAGTGTTGTGTAGTGATCACCAGTGTTGTGTAGTGATCACCAGTGTTGTGTAGTGATCACCAGTGTCGTGTAGCGATCACCAGTGTTGTGTAGTGAACATTAGTGTTGTGCAGTGATCACCAGTGTTGTGTAGTGATCACCAGTGTCGTGCAGTGATCTCTGGCTCCACCTTGTGGTGATCCCTGAACATTTCAACCCTCTCACGTTTTGTCGTATCCGTCCGGCTGGAAACAGGGATCCCACCCAAAATCACGAGGGCCTCTGGGTTCCACGATCCTTCCCTAAGAACACAACAGACCAGAGTAAACACACACACACACACGCACACACACCCATCCCGAGGGCCGTACCTCTGTCATCCCTCTGAAGAGCTGCACCGGTTCGCCTTTGCCGGCGCAGAAAGCGAAGGTGCAGAGAGCCCAGGCCGACTTGTCTTCAAATCCGGCCAAGAGTTTGTACAAACCTGAAACGAACCATCGACTGAGCGGGTCCCACAGGCCTGCTGGGGCCCGTTGGTCCTCCAGTTACACAGGGGTCCCCCTTCTCCCCTTCAAAATAAACTTTTACTCATTTTGATGCTTTTGGCGCTCAAGTGACCGAGATGTAACCGAGAGAATCCGGTCGTTTTTCAAAATAAAAGACTGTTGCATTAACTGCATTAACACATTATTACACACACCTTCTGGCTTCAGCTTATCCAGGAACCATTTTCTACAAAAAAAATACATAAAGAAAAGTGAGTGTTAACGTCGCTATCACCCGTCCTGGTTGCGTGAAAGTGGTTCCACCAACATGTAAGGGCCCGGCAGGCCCCCCAGGGCCCTGAAGCACAGGCAGGTATCCTCCACCAGGACGGGCCCGTCCACCTGGAACACCACACCCCCCCCCCGCACACACACACACACACACTCATGTATGATCGCTCACGGGTATGGGCATGCACATGTGCGCCTGCGGCGCTGCAGCACCTGTCGAGCAGCCTCCCTGCACTTGTGCTCAGAGATGTCGTCAGGCTCCCCCTGGAACTCGGCCACTGCAGCACAGACAGCCAATTACCGTATTTAATTACCGTATTTTCATTACCAATTACCGCATTTACCCCGCATTTCATTACCACATACTATTTATTACTATATTACTAATACGGTGTGAGGACTGAGTCCCACAATCTGCTGTGCATCTTTGCTACGTGCACTACGGTAAAAGCTCCTCCAGGTTGATTGGTGCTGGTGTGTCAGGTAACAGCAGAGGTGAGCTCATGAATATTTAGTTTAATTAAACTGATGAAACTCACTGTTTTGCTCCCGTTGTTGTTTTGTTACTGCATGTTTAAACATGCGTCTGATAATATGTTGGTTAATTACAGAAACAGACCACAGAATTGAGACTGCCCTGTGAAACGGTGTGTAAAATACGGTAATAGACCCCAAAATAAAGTGAGTTTTTCTGACTGTTTTGGTTCTCAATGCGCCTCATAACCCGGTGCGCCTTATGTATGGGAAATACGGTACACAGAACCCCCCCGCAGCTCACACTTACAGTCAATCTTTCTCGACACCAGTTTGTGGGGAAACTTGTCCCCCAGGATCTGAACGACCTGCAGAAAACACACATTTAATCAGCATTTAGCAGGATTCAGCGTCTGTATTTAGCAGCCGAGACACCGACGGAAGGACGCAACGGGGCAAAAGATCAACGAATCTCGAGTCGGCGCGGGCAGACGTGCGCGCTCGCGCTTTGCCCCGTTCGTCAAAAGCGTGTTTTTCTTTTCACCTCTTCGAGCTTTTTCGCGTTTCCAGTCACGAAGACCACGGAACGTCCCGCAGGCACGGCCATCCTCGCGCCGCGACCCGGAGCGGAAAGACCGGTGGACCGCGCGCCCCCCCGGCGCGGCGGCCAACCAAATCAGAGCCCCGACGCTCGGCCAATCACCGCGCTGCTCTTAGCCCCGCCCACCACGGATCCGTCCAATCAGAGGTTGGTGTCACAAGAAACGCTGTCCGACTTTAAAAAAGTAAGCAAAGTGCCATGTGGGAAAGTGTGTTTTAAAACGCTTCTTAACCCGAACCAGAACCAGAACCCGAACGATCGTGTTCGAAATGAAGCTTCTACCGCGGACCGCGGAGGAGTTCAGCTCTGCGGAGTACTGGGAGCGCTTCTTCAAGCAGCGGGGGGACCGCTCTTTCGAGTGGTACGGAGATTACAACAAGCTGTGCGGCGTCCTGCACAAGTACATCAAACCTCAGCACAAGGTGGGACAGAGTCTGTCCTCTGTGTCCTGTGTGTCTCCAGTGTGTCCTGTGGGTCCCCAGTGTGTCCCAGTTGTCCTGTGTGTCCCCAGTGTGTCTCCAGTGTGCCTCCAGTGTGTCCTCCAGTGTGTCCCTTATGTGTCCCCAGTGTGTCTCCAGTGTGTCCTCCAGTGTGTCCCTTATGTGTCCCCAGTGTGTCCCCAGTGTGTCCCTTATGGGTCCCCAGTGTGTCCCCAGTGTGTGTCCTGTGTGTCCCCAGTGTGTCCTGTGTGTCCCCAGTGTGTCTCCAGTGTGCCTCCAGTGTGTCTCCTGTGTGTCTCCTGTGTGTCAGTCAGTGTGTCCCTTATGTGTCCCCAGTGTGTCTCCAGTGTGTCCCCAGTGTGTCTCCAGTGTGTCAGTCAGTGTATCAGTCAGTGTGTCTCCAGTGTGTCCCCAGTGTGTCCCCAGTGTGTCTCCAGTGTGTCCCTTCAGTGTGTCCCCAGTGTGTCCCCAGTGTGTCTCCAGTGTGTCTCCAGTGTGTCAGTCAGTGTATCAGTCAGTGTGTCTCCAGTGTGTCTCCAGTGTGTCTCCAGTGTGTCAGTCAGTGTATCAGTCAGTGTGTCCCCAGTGTGTCCCCAGTGTGTCTCCAGTGTGTCAGTCAGTGTGTCAGTCAGTGTGTCTCCAGTGTGTCTCCAGTGTGTGTCCTGTGTGTCCCCAGTGTGTCCCCAGTGTGTCTCCAGGTGTGTCCTCAGTGTGTCTCCAGTGTGTCCTGCAGTGTGTCCCCAGTGTGTCTCCAGTGTGTCAGTCAGTGTGTCTCCAGTGTGTCCCCAGTGTGTCCAGTGTGTCCCCAGGGTGTCCCCAGGTGGTCAGTGTATCAGTCAGTGTGTCCCCAGTGTGTCTCCAGTGTGTCGTTCCAGGGTGTCAGTCAGTGTGTCCCAGTGTGTCCCCAGTGTGTCTCCAGTGTGTGTCCTGTGTATCCCCCCAGTGTGTCTCCAGGGTGTCAGTCAGTGTGTCCCCAGTGTGTCTCCAGTTGTGTGTCTCCAGGGTGTCAGTCAGTGTGTCTCCAGTGTGTCCCCAGTGTGTCTCCAGTGTGTGTCCTGTGTGTCCCCAGTGTGTCTCAGGGTGTCAGTCAGTGTGTCTCCAGTGTGTCTCCAGTGTCCCCCCAGTGTCCCCCCAGTGTGTCAGTCAGTGTGTCTCCAGTGTGTCTCCAGTGTGTCCTTTATGTGTCTCCAGTGTGTCCCCAGTGTGTCTCCAGTGTGTCAGTCAGTGTATCAGTCAGTGTGTCCCCAGTGTGTCCTTTAGTCAGTGTATCAGTCAGTGTGTCTCCAGTGTGTCTCCAGTGTGTCTCCAGTGTGTCCCATACATGTTGGAGGTGGTTTCAGTGTAACTAGTCGCCCCAGTGTCCATTTATTTTACTCATCTCTGCCCTTTCTTTGGTGATAATCTCTTAATCTTAATCTTAGTCTTAATCTTAATCTTAGTCTCTTGACCCTGCCCCTCAGGTGCTGGTGGTCGGCTGCGGGACGTCCGAGCTCAGCGAGCAGCTGTACGACGTGGGCTACAAGCAGCTGACCAACATCGACATCAGCGAGACGGCGGTGGCGCAGATGAGGCAGAGGAACGCCGAGCGCCGCCCGGGCCTCGTCTTCCAGCGGGAGGACGCCACGCGGACCCGCTACGAGGACGCCAGCTTCCAGGCGGCGCTGGACAAGGGCACGCTGGACGCCATGGCGTCGGAGGAGGAGGGGGCGCTGGCGAAGAGGATGCTGGCGGAGGTGAGGGCGCCGCCGTCGGGGGGGTCGAGGGTGGGCACGAGCACGCCGGACGCTCTGCTGCTGTCCGCAGGTGGGCCGCGTCCTCGCCGTCGGCGGGCGGTACGTGTGCGTGACGCTGGCCCAGGAGGGCGTGGTCAGGCTGGCCGTGGAGCACTTCGCCGCGCTGGGGTGGGCGGTGAGGCTCCACCGCCTGCTGGAGGACGGCGTCCCGGGGGACGAGTCCTTCGCCCTGCCCGTCTTCGTCCTGGTCTGCACCAAGTTCCGCCAGCCGCCGCCGTCGCCCGTCCTGGAGATGTGCGTCGGCGAGGACGGCGCCCCCGCCCGCCTCCCGGGGGTGTCGGAGCTGCTGGCCGCCGTCCGCGAGCAGCAGGCGTACTCGCTCATGATGAAGAGGCTGCGGACTGGCGGCGGCGGCGGCGGCGTGACGCTCAGCCTCTGCCACGCCAGGACGGGCCTCCCTCGATACACGCTCGCCGTCCAGGACGCCGCCCCCGCCGCCAAGCTGCCGAAGGCCAATCACTTCGCCATTTTCATCGGTGAGCGTCCTTCCCGTGCGACCGCGCTCCACAGACCCCGCCCCCCCTCTCTTTAACTCCGCCCCCCCCACCAGTGCCTCAGGGCAGCGAGACGGCGTGGCTCTACAGCTCCGCCGAGGGCCGCCAGCAGCTGGCGGCGAGCGCGAAGTTTCGCCGCCTGGTGGTGGTGACGCTGCACCGGGACCAGGAGTACGCGGACATGGACGCCGTCCAGGCGGAGCTGTCGCCCATGGTGATGGACCTGGCCCCCCCGGGGATGCCCCCCCACCAGCAGGTAACCCGCGTGTGTGTGTGTGTGGGAATGTGTGTGTGAGTGTGTGTGATAGTGTCTGTGTGTGAGAGTGTGTGAGAGTGAGAGAGTGAATGAATAAGTGTGTGTGTGAATGTGTGTGAGAGAGTGTGTGTGTGAGTGTGTGTGATAGTGTCTGTGTGTGAGAGTGTCTGTGTGTGTGAGAGTGTGTGTGTGTGAGTATCTGTGTGTGTGTGAGGGAGTGAGTGTGTGTGAGTGAGAGTGTGTCTGTGTCTTTGTGTGTGTGTGTGTGTGTGTGTGCGAGAGTGTGTGTGTGTGTGAGGGAGTGAGTGTGTGTGAGTGAGAGTGTGTCTGTCTTTGTGTGTGTGTGTGTGTGTGTGTGTGTGTGTGTTTGTGTGTGTTGTGTGTTCATGAGCCCTCTCCCTCCCCCCGAGGTGCCCTTCCTGTCCCTCGGGGGGGGCGACCTGGGCTGGCGGGAGGTGGTCAGCAGGGGCGTGAGCGAGCTCAGCGGGGAGTATTCGGTGGAGGACGTCCGAGGCGAAGACGGAGGACTATACCGGAGGCTCATCTTCCTGTCCAACGCCGCCGTTGTCCAGTCGGAGAGCCGGCTGGTGTCGTCTAACCCGGGTCAGTCCTTCACCTTTGAGGTCCTTGATGTGGTTTTCTGAACAGTTTGACCCTGATGGTCCAGACCAGGGGTCTCCAGGTCCCCCCCTAAGGGGCTGTGAGGCTGCAGGTTCTGGTCCCACCAGTCCAGCTCACCCAGTTTGACCAGTCAGCTGTTGAAGACTCAGATGAGTTGATGAAGTGAGTCCAGTCTGGTGCTGCTGCTGCTGGGTTGGACCAGAACCTGCAGCCTCACGGACCTCTGGGGGGGACCTGGAGACCCCTGGGGGTGAGACCTCTGGGGGGCCTGGGGGGGACCTGGAGACCCCTGGGGGGGACCTGGAGACCCCTGGAGACCCCTGGGGGGACCTGGAGACCTCTGGGGGGACCTGGAGACCCCTGGAGGGGGCCTGGAGACCCCTGGGGGGGACCTGGAGACCCCTGGGTCAGGTGATTCATTATCTATGGGCCCGGGGGGGTTCTGCAGAGAGGAAAATAAAGGTTTTACGTTAATAAATTTAGTTTGGTGAAATAAAACATCATCTTTGTCTTTTATATACATTTAATTTGTAGCATCTGGAGTTGACAAGCAGGTCAGACCAACATGAATTAAAGCAGCGGTCCCCAACCCCCGGGGCGGGGACCGGTACCGGTCCGCGGATCAACCAGTACCGGCCCACCCAAGAAATAATTTATTATATCCGTTGTGTTTATTATCTGAGTCTGAACAAGCTTTTATTTTGAAAAACGACCGATTCTCTGGGTTACATCTCGGTCACTTGAAGCACCAAAAGCATCAAAACGAGTAAAAAAAAACAGGCGTGGAAGTTTATTTTGAAGGGGAAAAGGCCCAGATTTAGATTTAGATTGGACATGTAAACAATCTATATGTGCCCCCCCCGGTCCTCGATGACACAAAGGTTGGGGACCGCTGGGTCCAGATACTCATTGAACGAAGTATTAAATGTCGTAAATCCCGAAGACTCGTCGTTCCCCCTGCGATGATCTTATTTTGAAACCTCTCTGCAGCGTCCGGGAGCAAGAAGAAGAGCAGGAAGAAGGCGGCGGCGGGCGGCGATGGCGGCGGCCCCCCCGGGGCGCTCGTCCTCTCTGCGGGTGGACAGCGGCTTCCTCTGCTGCTCCTACCAGGAAGTGATGGTGGCGGGCCTCGCCCTGCTGGGGGGGGGCGCCCCCGCCGGGCCGGGGGGCGCCCCCGCCGGGCCGGGGGGCGGCGTGTCGGTGCTGCTGGTGGGGCTGGGCGGGGGGGCGCTGGCCCAGTTCCTCCGGGACTTCGTGCCCGGCGTGAGCGTGGAGGCGGTGGAGCTCGACCCCGCCGTGCTGGAGGTCGCCCGGCGATGGTTCGGGTTCCGGCCGGACGACCGCCTGACCGTCACCGTGGGCGACGGCCTGGAACGCATCGCCGCCCTGGAGAGAGACGGTCAGGCCCCCCGCCCCGAGGCTTTACCCGGGGGGGGCGGGGCCCTGACGGACGCCGTGTCTGTGACCCCCAGGGGGGCGCCTGTTCGACGTGATCATGTTCGACGTGGACAACAAGGACGGCACGCTGGGGATGAGCGGGCCCCCCGCCTTCCTGGAACCCCCGGTCCTCCAGCGGGTCCACGACCTCCTGACCCCCAGAGGTACCGCCCCCCTCACCCCCCTCACCCCTTCGCCCCCCCTCACCCCCCCTCACCCCTCCGCCCTTCGCCTGGGACCAAATCGATTCGCGCGAAACGCGTTTTTTATATCTGCTCTAACCCCTCGACCTTCTCCCCCCTTCCCCCGACCTTCTCCCCCCCTCTCCCCCCGACCTTCTCCCCCCCTCTCCCCTCGACCTTCTCCCCCCTCTCCCTCGACCTTCTCCCCCTCTCCCCCGACCTTCTCCCCCTCTCCCCCGACCTTCTCCCCTCGACCTTCTCCCCCGACCTTCTCCCCCCTCCCGACCTTCTCCCCCTCCCCCCGACCTTCTCCCCCTCTCCCCCGACCTTCTCCCCCCTCCCCGACCTTCTCCCCCCTCCCCCGACCTTCTCCCCCTCCCCCGACCTTCTCTCCCCCGACCTTCTCCCCCTCTCCCCTCGACCCTCCCCCTCTCCCCGACCTTCTCCCCCGACCTTCTCCCCCTCCCCTCGATCTTCTCCCCCCTCTCCCTCGACCTTCTCCCACCTCTCCCCGACCTTCTCCCCCTCTCTCCCCCGACCTTCCCCCGCCCTCCCCCTCCCCCGACCCTCCCCTCGCCCTCCCCCGACCTTCTCCCCCTCTCCCCCGACCTTCTCCCCCTCTCCCCGACTTCTCCCCCTCTCCCCGACCTCTCCCCCCCCCGACCTTCTCCCCCCTCCCCGACCCTCCCCCTCTCCCCCGACCTTCTCCCCCTCTCCCCCCGACCTTCTCCCCCTCCCCCGACCTTCTCCCCCTCTCCCCCGACCTCTCCCCCCTCCCCTCGACCTTCTCCCCCCCTCCCCTCGACCTCCTCCCCCTCCCCCCGACCTTCTCCCCCTCCCCCGAACTTCTCCCCCCTCCCCGACCTTCTCCCCACTCCCCGACCTTCTCCCCCGACCTTCTCCCCCCTCCCCTCGACCTTCTCCCCCTCCCCCGACCTTCTCCCCTCTCCCCCGACCTCCCCCTCCCCCGACTCTCTCCCCCGACCTTCTCCCCCTCTCCCCCGACCTCCCCCTCTCCCCCGACCTTCTCCCCCTCTCCCCGACCTTCTCCCCCGACCTTCTCCCCCCTCTCCCCGACCTCCCCCTCTCCCCTCGACCTTCTCCCCCACTCCCCCGCCCTTCTCCCCCTCTCCCGCCCCTCTCCCCCTCTCCCCCTCCCCCCCATCAGGAATGTTCATCCTCAACCTGTCTGCCGTAACCCGGCGCTGCGGGAGAGCGTGCTGGAGCGCGGGCGCCCTGTTCCCCGCCACGCTCCAAGAAGATCGAGGAGGACGTCAACGAGGTCCTCCTCTGCTCCCGACGGCCGAGGGCCGCCGCCGCCGCGCCTGCGGCCCCCGTCGCTGAGCCGGGCGGCGAGGGGCCTGCAGGACAGGCTGCGCGGGGGCCGGGGGCCGGGGGCGGGGGGCCCACATCTGGACGTCTCCGAGTCATTAAAAGACCTGAAGCTGTTGTAAAAGGCGTTGGTTTGATTTCAGGAGGCGCCCTCGACCCCGAGAAGAGAAAAAAAACGGCGTTTTCTCGTCAGGGGAAGAGACGTCGAGAAGGCCAGCACTGGGGGGCCCCCCCAACCCCCCAGCCCCCCTCATTTCGCAACCCGGCGTGTTGGTGCTTTACTTTCTCTTTCTGAGGCCCCTGGAGGACCTTCTCTCCCCCCCCCCTAACCCCCCTCCCCCGACCTTCTCCCCCTCCCCTCGACCTTCTCCCCCTCCCCTCGACCTTCTCCCCCTCCCCCGACCTTCTCCCCCTCTCCCCCGACCTCTCCCCCGACCTTCTCCCCCTCTCCCTCGACCTTCTCCCCCGACCTTCTCCCCCTTCTCCCCGACCTTCTCCCCCTCCCCCGACCTCCCCCTCTCCCCCGACCTTCCCCCCTCCCCCCGACCTTCTCCCCCTCCCCTCGACCTTCTCCCCCTCGACCTTCTCCCCCTCTCCCCCTCTCCCCCGACCCCCCCCCTCGACCCCTCCCCCTCTCCCCCGACCTGCTCCCCCTCTCCCCCTCAACCTTCTCCCCCTTTCCCCGACCTCTCGCCCCCTCCCCCGACCTTCTCCCCCTCCCCTCGACCTTCTCCCCCCCCCCTGACTTTCTCCCCCTCCCCTCGACCTTCTCCCCCTCTCCCCCTCCTCTCCCCGACCTTCCCCCTCCCCTTGACCTTCTCCCCCTCCCTCCCCTCAACCTTCTCCCCCGACCTTCTCCCCCTCCCCTTGACCTTCTCCCCCCCCCTCCCCTCGACCTTCTCCCCCCTCCCCCGACCTTCCCCCCCCCCCCCCCCCCATCAGGAATGTTCATCCTCAACCTCGTCTGCCGTAACCCGGCGCTGCGGGAGAGCGTGCTGGAGCGCGTCGGCGCCCTGTTCCCCGCCACGCTCTCCAAGAAGATCGAGGAGGACGTCAACGAGGTCCTCCTCTGCTCCCGACGGCCGAGGGCCGCCGCCGCCTGCGGCCCCCCGTCCCTGAGCCGGGCGGCGAGGGGCCTGCAGGACAGGCTGCGCGGGGGGCCCGGGGGGGCCGGGGGGGGCGGGGGGGGCCCACATCTGGACGTCTCCGAGTCATTAAAAGACCTGAAGCTGTTGTAAAAGGCGTTGGTTTGATTTCAGGAGGCGCTCTCGACCCCGAGAAGAGAAAAAAAACGGCGTTTTCTCGTCAGGGGAAGAGACGTCGAGAAGCGTCAGCACTGGGGGGCCCCCCCCCAACCCCCCAGCCCCCCCTCATTTCGCAACCCGGCGTGTTGGTGCTTTTACTTTCTGTTTCTGAGGCCCCTGGAGGACCTTCTCCCCCCCTCCCCCCTGACCTTCTCCCCCTCTCCCTCGACCTTCTCCCCCTCTCCCCCCCTCCCCCGACCTTCTCCCCCTTCCCCCGACCTTCCCCCCCCTCCTCTCCCCCGACCTTCTCCCCCCCTCCCCCGACCTTCTCCCCCCTCCCCCGACCTCCCCCCTCCCCCGACCTTCCCCTCCTCCCCCGCCTCCCCCTCCCCCGACCCTCCCCCTCTCCCCCGACCTTCTCCCCCGACCTTCCCCCCCTCTCCCCCCTCCCCCTCTCCCCGACCTTCTCCCCCTCTCCCCGACCTTCTCCCCCTCTCCCCCCTCCCCCGACCCCCCCCCATCAGGAATGTTCATCCTCAACCTTGTCTGCCGTAACCCGGCGCTGCGGGAGAGCGTGCTGGAGCGCGTCGGCGCCCTGTTCCCCGCCACGCTCTCCAAGAAGATCGAGGAGGACGTCAACGAGGTCCTCCTCTGCTCCCGACGGCCGAGGGCCGCCGCCGCCGCCGCCTGCGGCCCCCCGTCCCTGAGCCGGGCGGCGAGGGGCCTGCAGGACAGGCTGCGCGGGGGGGCCGGGGGGGCCGGGGGGGGCGGGGGGGGCCCACATCTGGACGTCTCCGAGTCATTAAAAGACCTGAAGCTGTTGTAAAAGGCGTTGGTTTGATTTCAGGAGGCGCTCTCGACCCCGAGAAGAGAAAAAAAACGGCGTTTTCTCGTCAGGGGAAGAGACGTCGAGAAGCGTCAGCACTGGGGGGGCCCCCCAACCCCCCCAGCCCCCCCTCATTTCGCAACCCGGCGTGTTGGTGCTTTTACTTTCTCTTTCTGAGGCCCCTGGAGGACCTTCTCTCCTCCCTCCCCAAGAATCCAGGCGTGTTATTTCCAGCCGAGCTGCGGCTCCTGTTGCAGCCCCGCCCCCTGCCCCCCCCCCCACTCCAGTATGTGATATTTGCGGTTTCGGGGGGGGGGGCAGGCGCGTCTGATCCGTCAGGTTACTTTCATAAATTGCCTTGAGGAGTGGTCCCCCGACGGCACCAGTGCGCATGCGCAGGGTGGTGGAGGTGTGGGGGGGGGGGGGCAGCTCCGCGTCCGAGGCTCCTCCAGCTGTTCTCGACGCCGCCACCTCTGGACCACCGACCCTCGACGGGGACCCGACCCCCCCCCGAACCGACGGGGACCGGCCCCTCCCGGCCCGGGACGCCCTCTCGGGGACTTCCGTCGTTACTTCTGTACTCCGTTACTCCGGATTACGACGCTGGTAACGCGGATTAAAACCTAATCCCCCAACTTTTACGCGTGAAACGCGCGTCGGGCGGGGGGGGGCGGCTTCAGACGTCACCACCCCCCCGTGAAAACAACTTTTGGGAGGTTGTGCCGTCCCGACGGTCCATCCGTGAGGCTCCGGAGGCGTTAATCCGCCGGATTGGGCCGCCTCGCGCTCCACATCTGGGTCATGGGACGCGGGGCGGGCCGGCGCGGCTGAAGGCGGCCGAAGGCGGCGTTGCGATGGGCAACCGCGGGATGGAGGAGCTGGTCCCGCTGGTCGACCGGCTGCGGGACGCGCTGGGCGGCGCCGGGCTGGCCTGCAGCCTCCACCTGCCCCAGATCGCCGTGGTGGGGGGGCAGAGCGCCGGGAAGAGCTCCGTCCTGGAGAGCTTCGTGGGAAGGTAAGACCCCCCCGTCGAGGACGTCGTACCCGGGCCAGGCTCCACCCCTGGAGGTCTGCTGAGCCCCCCTCAGGGGTGGGTCCCTGGGTCTGGGGTCCTGTATTGAACCCCCCCTCAGGGGTGGGCCCCTGGGTTTGGGGTCCTGTATTGAACCCCCCCTCAGGGGTGGGCCCCTGGGTCTGGGGTCCTGTATTGAACCCCCTCAGGGGTGGGCCCCTGGGTCTGGGGTCCTGTATTGAACCCCC
>CAJVRN010000118.1:360000-415000 GCA_911728415.1 Lagocephalus sceleratus
GGAAATCAATTACGCCATCAGGAACATCAACGGAGTCAGGTGTGGTCCAAAGCCTGCGCGGGCCCTTTGAGTTCTGGTTTGTGTTGCATTCATGTCCACCGTGCGCCGTCTTTACAGGACAGGCCTGTTCACTCCTGACATGGCCTTTGAAACCATCGTGAAGAAACAGATAATTCAACTAAAGGCGCCGTGCGTCAAACTTGTGGACATGGTCACCGAAGAACTGATCACCACCTTGTACCAGTGTATCAACAAGGTACGCCTTTGTGGCTTTGTTTATCGGGGGGGTTACGGTCCTGAAGTAACCCGCGATAGACGAAGTCCGTGAAGTAAAGCTTTATTTTTTACAATTATTTTATATGTTTTAAGGCCCTAACACCCCCAAACACACACTTTTATACACTCTTCTCACAGGCTTTAACATTCTCTCACAGTTCTCTTATTTAAACTCTCTCAAAGTTCAAACTTCTTCCTCCTCCTGTTGGGTGAGACCGCAGGTGCCTTTTCTCCGGCAGTTCGCCGATCTGGACTCAGAGCACAACGCACGCGAAAAGCGAAGCGCGCGATATCGAGGGTTCGCTGTACTACATCATGGGACAGGTTAATGTAAACCGTTTGACCGTGTCTTTATTGGGTTTTAATTCCACTCCTCCTCTCTCTCTGTCTTTTCTTTGCAGCTCAATTCTTTCCCTAAGCTGCAAGATGAAATCGAGAAACTTGTAAACACTGAAATCCAGCAGCAAGAGAGTAAATGCAGAGAGCAGGTGATTCACACACAACCACCCGACCCTGGAATTAGACACACAAGGAGAGTTAAAGAAGCTGAGTGGAGCCAGTTACAGGCCCGTTTCCTCTCGCTGGTCTCCAGGTCCTGTTGCTCATTGACATACAACTCGCCTACATCAACACCAAACACGGGGACTTCATCGGCTTTGCTCAGTGAGTAAACCTTCGACTCGAGCCAGAGGTCGGACGGCGCCGCCGGGTAACTGACCCAGAGTTTGTCGCCTCTCAGCGCCCAGCGTGCCCACAACCAGAACAACAAGAGGAGCCCGAGGGTGGTGGGGAACCAGGTGAGCGCGTGCGTCCACGGGCGTTAGGACATGCATCTAGAGGACGGTTGATTTACAGCCGTGCAACACAGGCGCGGTCCAGCTCCACAGAGGGCGGGGACATATTTTGGGTGCTGCGTGATTGCATCAAGCTGCTGTTTCAGTGGAGCGAGCGCGTTGAGGGTTGCACGCTGGATTTACGCTGTCGAGGTTAACTCGCTCTCGCTCCTCCAGCAGCAGGAACAGAAGTGTTTTATGGGTTCAGCGGGAGTTGGTAGAGTGATCTGCACACCCCCCCCAACCGTGTGAATGTTGAATTAACGATATCAGACATTGTCGACCTAAACACGCGGCAGCTGCAGCGTTCGTAAACGTGCTGAAAGCAACTGGGCGGGACACGGCAGATGCTCCGCCCCTCGTTTGCATCAGATACCAAAAGATTGTCGAACCTGCTTTTACTTCCACCGCGTTGCACTGACCTGCACCACGGCTCAGAAAAAAGAATCCCTTTGGGCTCGGTTGTGATCCTTTTGGACCAAATGTGAATCAGTAAATCTGTAGAGTACATATGGATGAGGGCAACAGCAATAATGTGATGCACTTGTCTCCTTCTCCCCAGGGTGTGGGCCCTCTGTCAGATCTAATAGTAGGAG
The DNA here is from genome assembly GCA_911728415.1 of Lagocephalus sceleratus. NCBI lineage: Eukaryota > Metazoa > Chordata > Actinopteri > Tetraodontiformes > Tetraodontidae > Lagocephalus > Lagocephalus sceleratus. The sequence continues at coordinate 361,706 of CAJVRN010000118.1, forward strand.
ATCAATTTCTTCCGCCTGCTTTTTGCTCACTGTGTCTGACCTCTTTTTCCACTTTTGACTGTGTTTCATATTCGTATGCCTACTTCTTCTACTTCTCCTCGTCCTCTCACGTATCTGATCTTCTCTTCCGTCACTTTTACTCGGCGGTGCTCAGTGAACTATTGTAACGGTGACACGAGGCTCTTTAATCACCTCACTAGTGTTTAGGCTCAAAATGACCTTTCTGACTTCTTTTTTATCTGTAGATTCATCTGATCTTCTGTCCTTTGCTATATCTTAACCGTCCATTTTTCCCAAGTCTCAACGGCCCTTGTGGTGACGGGGCCTGTGCGCTGGTGTGTGCGCTCCTCTCCTGCAGGTTGTGAGGAAGGGCTGGCTGACCATCAGCAACATCAGCCTCATGAAGGGCGGAGCTAAGGACTACTGGTTCATCCTCACAGCCGAGAGCCTTTCCTGGTTCAAGGATGACGAGGTGAGGCGCTCGGGACGATTTCATGTGTCAATGTGTGCAAATTGAGAGAAACGAGACGGTTCGAGGGTATGGCTTGTTTATTTAATCAGAGCTTTTATTGAAATAATAAAACAGCTGGGGAAGCCATTACCTACGGGGGTGGCTGTGGTGGTTCCTGGGACCTTTTAGGGTTTAAGTGGGAGAAGCGGAGTCTGTAGATGTCTCGTGGTGTCAGTGGGGCTGCCATCTGTCTGCCTGTCTGTGCCTGCTGTACAGGAGCAGAAGGTCTGCACAGCAAGTGTAGACAGGCAGACACACCACAACAGTCTCATCCTGCCACAGCTGATGTCGTGGGAAGAGGAAAGGGTAGAGCACGGGAAGTGATATCAGAGGAGGACACATGGAGGCCTTTATGCACGGACGTAGACAAGCCCCTGAAAACCTGAGCAGCGCCGCATCCCCCCCTGAAACGGTGTGGGCCGCAGCCCGGTCGCTTTTTTAAATAGCTCCCTCTTTTTAACAATGCTGAAATTGCTCAGCGGTCAATTTTGGGCCGAAACTAAACAAAAGGACTCTTGGCGGATGGACATGTGACACCATCGAGTGCTTTTTTAACCCTGATTGTCTGCCCCCCCCACCCCCAACCCCCCCATTCGTCTCGCTCTCGGTTCAGTGTTCCCCTTACTCCGCCTTTTCTTCCTCTTCTGGGAGTTCAGGCATTTGGAGCAGCTCACTCTGACACAGCTGGAGCTGCCCCAAGCCAAACTAAAGACACACACACACACACACACGCTCGCCCATATGTGCGCACACACAAACAGAGCGGGGCCCGGCTTGTATATACAGTATACAGTACACATGTGGAGCCTGGTGTAAACAACCTGGCACTGCGAATTGTGGAGAAAAATATACAGTCTCTGAGACAGACACACGGCCACTCTTCACATAAACACTGGGCCGCTTGAACACGCTGTTCCTGGTCACAGCCTCAGGCATGCATATTATACACACATGGAGTTATAAGTTTACAAATCAGCCCGCCCGTACACACGAGGCCGCGGGGCAGCTGCTAAAGCGAGCGCGAGCACCAGGCAGTCAGACCCAGGGCCGGAACGTCAGGACGAATTTTTTGGTTTTGGAGCGAAAGTCGCCGACAGACGGACTGTCGGATGTCTTTCTAAGATTTAATCGTTTGTTTTTGGACGCTTGAGAGCAATGGCAGCCACGCATACTATCAAAGAGATCAGATCTGATGACCCCTTGTAGTACGCTCGTCCCCTCTCTTTCCTCTTTACGCTCTTCTCTTTTTTTCTCCGCTTGTCTTTATTTTCTGTCTCTACCTCTGTTGCCTTTTCCTCCTCCTTTCTCCCCGTCTGTCTCCCCCTCTTTTTCTCTCACCCCCTTTCTGTGGTTGGCAGTCTCCATGGGACTATGCACATTCCAAGCTGGAAAATCTGAAGCTTTCTCCAAACACCAGCTTCCAAGATCTGCCCAGAGAAATCCCTCATGGCTGTCTCTGCGCCTGCAGACCTCCCTGTTTGCCTTCCCCGAGCTTCTCTCACACACAAACTCCTTCAACGCCGCCCCCGCCAGCCTCTCGTCAATTTGTTGATCGCTTCTTCTATTTTGTTTTTCGCCTTAAAGTTCCTCTCCTAAACCTATTCGCGCGCTGACCCCATTTGGAAAGTACATCGTAACAGTGGAGGGTTTAATCTCTGCAGCACACTGAGCAGGCATACATTCCTGCACCCCTCGACTGCCAGGGCGGCTTGAAGAAAAACAGATGGCTCATGCATATACGTTTAATCTACATGCTCCCTTGTGTGTGTGTGTGTGTGTGTGTGTGTGTGTGTGTGTGTGTGTGTGTGTGTGTGTGCGAGTGCGTGTGTGTGTGTGTGTGCGTGTGTGAGGCCTGTTCCAAATCTCAAATCCATTAGTCTGTTGGAAGAGCAGCTCTGATGTATGATATTTCACAACCACCCTGACATCACTGGGAATATAACACAGCAGACACACACACGCACACACACACACACACACGCACGCACGCACGCACACACACACACACACGCACAGTGCCATGATGTCTGTCAACGCAGCAATTATCGTAACGCCACACAAATTTGCATTGCAGGAAGTCGGTGTGCCAAGAAACCGAACGCACGGCGAAAACACTCCAACAGCTCTACGATGAACATTTTCTCGACTGTTGCGTACGCGTCTCTCGCCTTCTACAAAGGTTATTTCAGAAAGGTTAGAGCTACACAGTTCATGCACTAAGCTCAACGCGGCGCCCGCGAGGGCGAACGCGGCGCTGCTGGTCGCTGCAGGTGTGGAGGTCTTTTTCAGCCTGAGCAGAAACATCAGAGCGCGCATGCACGTCTTCACGCGTCCCCCCAGTCCTGCTGCTGAAGCACTTCCTTGCACTGTCTAACCAATGTGCAGACTACTGTACACCAGTAAAACCCTGAACAGGTAGTCTGAACACTGGGATGACGGAGCAGGAGCCGCCGGTCCCTCCAGCCTCGAGCGCAGTCAGCAAAAGTTTTCCTCTTTCCTCATCCCGCCTTGGTGGGTGGTTGAAAGGTACCTAAGCCGGACGTCCACTCCGACGGGTGTCCGTCCTCGGGAGGCGTTGAGCGTGTCTTCAATTCCCAGGGCTGCGTCCTGGTGTAGTATCCAGTCTTGACGTGGCACACTCGCTCATTCACTTTGGGATCTGCCCGTTCTCTTTGGGAAGGCGTAAGGAAATTCAGGGAGTGAAAGAGGGAGAGAGAGTTGGGGAGGAACTTAGCAACCATATATGGGTTGATGGGACCCATGGGGAATCGGTTTCTCCTCACTTCTCCTGCTGCTCATTCCTGGTCTGTATGTTCTTCAACCCTTCCTCTTCTACTCTAGCGAAATCCACCTCCCCAATTCTCTCCGTCCAGGACGATTCCACTTCTCCACTTTCTGTTTCTACCCCATCAGAGCTCACTATACCCTCTCCAGTCTCCTCCCCCCTCCCTCTAAATCGATCCCAGATGTTGCAGTATGAGCGCCAATTGCGTTCTGTCATTTTTTTTTTTTCAGCCACTGTTACAGGAAGTGGGCCCCTTTGGAAAAAGGAAAGAGGAACGAAAGGAGGAAAGTCATAGGGTTCAAGGGAGCACAGAGAGAGGGAAGAACAAAAATCACCAACATCACACTCGTACACCTCATGACACATGTATGCGCAGTCTGGAACACAGACCCGCACTCATGCGTTCGCACGCAACACGCGCGTCCCTCCCTTTACCAGCCGTGCTTCAGCTCCCTTTTGTAATGGAAATTTGTTTAATATCTACTTTTTTTACCGACGTTCTGCGAGGTTGGGAAGATGGAGCCAGCCAAAGACGAGAGTGGAAGGGGGGAAGGGCTTCTCTTTAGAAGAAATGTTGTGTTAGAGTTTGAGTTTGAGTAATGATTTTCACATGTGAGCCCGGCCTTTCTCCCCCCTTTTTTCATACTTTTCTCATTCCCTCCCTCGCTGCCTCGGTCCTCTGTACCCTTCCTCCATGCCGTCTGGTTCTTCTCAGTCTGGTCGTCCCGCTCCTCCAACTGTTGTCTGTCATTCACGAGTCCCCTCGCTGGTGAGGAGAGGACGTGGCCTCGTGGCCTCGCTTTCAGCAGCTATTGGGTCACTGATGGCGCCATCCGAAGCGTCCCAAAAGCCTCCAGTTGTTTTCTAACGTTTACCTCATACCTCTCCTGACTTTCTGTTTCCAGATCTTATCAAACCATCAATCAGGAGACTCCAGCCAAATCCCTTTTGGTGTTTAGTGGTTGTTTTCTGGACACCAACACCTGCGTTGCCTCTGTGATGTCATATATTAACGCGCATTCCTGTGTCAGGACTTATCTCCGCGTGTTCTGTCTTTTCCAGGAGAAGGAGAAGAAGTTCATGATGCCTCTCGACAACCTAAAGCTCAGAGATGTGGAAAGAGGCTTCATGTCCAGCAAGTTCGTCTTTGCGCTCTTCAACACAGAGTTAAGGTTTGTGCTGTGCGTCGACCCCCCCCCCTCCCGTGTCCCGTACTTGCTGACACGGTGGTGTCGGCGTGGCGTTCTGCTCTTCCTCTGACCCTCTTCTACCACCGGAACTGGAAAAAAAAAAAAAAAGAAAACTCCAGCGCATACTCCAGTGGGCTTGGTTTCCTCTTTTACACCTCCAGGAATATACCCGCTTGTGGAGGATAGAACAAATTTAGATGGAATAATTTATGTGTGTGAAACAAGATTTAAAAAAAGACAAAGTGAGCAAAAAAAAAGAGAGAGAGAGAGAGAGAGAGAGGGAGAGAGAGTTGGACTCTGCACTGATTGTACCAGAACATCTGGGCTTTGTTTGTAATTCTGCGCTATGATGCATTCTGGTTATGCAAACTGGATTTGTGTGTGTACACGCCTGCGTGTGTGTGTGTGTGCGTGTGTGTGTGTGTGTGTTGACCACAACATACCAACGACAGGCTCATTAAACAGCTAATCAAAGCCAGAGAGATTGGATCAGAGATGAGGCTGCTCTTGTTTGGAAAGAATTGCTCGACTCACCACAAAAAGGAGGGAGCAAGAAGAACTGGAAGAGCCGAGGAGAGAAAGAAAGTGGGAGACAGAGTTTCGGAACCGCTGGCCAGGAATGTGTCAGTCTGTCCGATGGCGCCCCCTCCCCCTTTCTTGCACCCTCACTCTCGGCTTCTCTCGCCGCGTTACGTGTGTGTTTGCGAGGCATTGCGGCGGTTTTCGTTCCAGTACGACAACAATAAAAAAACAAAACCTCAGGAAACTCTTGAAATCTAAAGCAGAAATTCCCCAGAATGAAAGAAAAAAAAAAAAAAAAAAAAACATCCCCACCCAGGCCTCAGGTCAGAGACGTGGACGTGGGGAGCGGTTGGGTCGTGAGTGCGAGCGCGCTGGTCGCGGCGTGATGGCGCTGTCATCGCCGCCACACCCCGGTGGCTCGCTTCGCCCGCTGGCTCACCAACCTGACTGGAGCTGGAACACCCCCACCTCCCCCCCCACCTCCCCCCTTTGCTCCTGCACGTACTTGGTGCTCCTCTCATTCATGCAGTTCGCATGTTTGAGGGTAAATTCAGGGTTTTATGAATGTGAGGAGAGAACAAAAGGAAGAGAAGCAAACGGGCGATTAAAGAAGAAAGCCCTGACAGATGGGCTACAGACCGCCCGCCTCCCGTCTCCCAACGCCGCTGCGCTGGGACGCCGCGATGTTTTCGGAGATGGCGGGGAGGGAAAAGGGAAGCCGAGGAATAAATAACAGAGCAGAGATGACACAGATAAGCAGGTACATTACAACCAGGACGAGCTAAACTCGTTTGATGTTCCCGTGGAAGTTGTTTTTTTCTTTTTTGTGCTCCGACTCACTTCAACCTGATGAAACGGTTCTCGGTTCATATCGTGTTTATGATTCGATTCGCTATCTGTTAAATCGCCCAAACAAAGAGAGGTCACCGAGGAGACGTTTTCAAACCCTTCTCATATTTACGGCGCGAGGTCGGGTCCTTGTTCTTTCCGTTTCGTGCACACAATCATCGGATTGATGCGTTTTGATTCACCTCGGCCAAACCGTGCTCAGGGATGTTTGTGGGAAGCCGAGGAATCAGACCAGAGGGCTGCGAAGCCCCGACGCCTTCGAGCTCTGGTACGCCTGAAAGACGCTCCATGTTTAAACCCGACCACAGTTCCATTGAAGGTTTTCGCTCGGCGAAGAGGAGGAGGAGGCAGCGTTTCGCTATAGCCACCGAAAATATCACCGCTCGGCTGGAATTATCCCACGCGCCCTGACTGAAACGCTGCCTCCAACACTTACGCTGAGACACCGGTAATAACATGTCATTACCCAAAGGCCAGCGCTCCTATTTCGGATCGGCGCTCGGGCCGCGACCCCGGGCGATTTCGGGATCGGGTGTAAAACGCCGGCGGGGGAGCGAGCCTAACGGTGCTGCGCTGCGTTTGCAGGAATGTGTACAAGGACTACAAATGGCTGGAGCTGGGCTGCGGCTCCCAGGAGGAGCTGGACAGCTGGAAGGCGTCTCTGCTGCAGGCGGGAGTCTACCCCGAGAAAGCCCCCGTCAGTACGCCGACCCTCGTCCGCGCCGAAGCTCCCACCCGAACCCGCACGCTCGGGCCCAAAACCCCGGCCGTAACCCCTCTCACCCCCCCCCCTCCTCCCCCCCTCATCCTCGCACCCCGCCGCCAAAAACGAAAAAGTCCCCCACCCCTTCCATCTCGCTCTGTCGTTGGCTCCTCAACACAGCATTCTTGGTCCATGATGTCACACCAATGTGTGTGTGTGTGTGTGTGAGTGTGTGTGTGAGTGTGTGTGTGTGTGTGTGTGTGTGTGTGTGTGTGTGTGTGTGTGTGTGTGAGTGTGAGTGTGTGTGTGTGTGTGTGTGTGTGTGTGTGTGTGTGTGAGTGTGAGTGTGAGTGTGAGTGTGTGTGTGTGAGTGTGAGTGTGTGTGTGTGTGTGTGTGTGTGTGTTCTCGTCTGTTTCTAATCAGGAGTTCTTCACCCCCTCCCCCCTTTTCTTTCTTTCTTTCCTTTTTACCCACTCCTCCTAAACTCGCTCCGCCGAGTTCACCCCGTACGCCGCCGCTCTCGCGTCTCGTCACCGCCGCGGCGACCGTGTCCCCCCCACCCCCCCCCCCCCCCGCCGTGACCGTCTGTTAAGTCGCTCAGTCCCCGAGCGAACTCGCTCTCGTCTAACGAAATAAATGAAAGCCTCTCGGGCCCCAGGGGGGGGGGCCTGCCTGCATGGGGGGGGCCTGCATGGGGGGGGCCTGCATGGGGGGGGCCCCGGGTGAAGCCGTCTCACCTGTGCCCAGGTGGAGGGGCGGGCGGAGCCTCCCTCGGACCCCCTGCTGGAGCGTCAGGTGCAGACCATCCGCAACCTGGTGGACTCCTACATGGGCACCGTGCTCAAGACCCTCAAGGACCTGATGCCCAAGGCCGTCATGCACCTCATGGTCGACAGCGTAGGTCGCCTCGCCTCGCTCGCCTCGCCACGGGCGTCGCTCGGCGCCGCTCTGAGCAGCTGTGTGCGCCCCCCCCCCCGTAGGTGAAAGAGTTCGTTAGCTGCGAGCTGCTGGCTCGGCTCTACGCGTTGGGGGATTGCGCGGCCCTGGTGGATGAGTCACCGGAGCGGCGGCGGCGGCGGGAGGAGGTGCTGCGCGAGCACGCGGCCCTGAGCGAGGCCCTGGGCGTGGTGGGCTCCATCTCCGCCTCCACCTGCGCCGCGCCCGTGCCCCCGCCCGTGGACGACTCCTGGATACGGCCCGCCGGGCGGCGGGGCGCCGAGGCCCGCGGCCACGCCCCGCCCGTTCCCCGGTCGCTCCCTCGCCCCCCAGGCCCCGCCTCCCCGAGAGCGGACGGTCTGAAGCAACACCCCAACAATCACAAACGGGCGCCTACGAGTGCACCAAGGTGAGATCTGGGGGGGCATTTGAGCTTGGGGGGGGTTAGGTGGGGGGGGGGCATTTGGGGGCATTTGAGCTGGGTGGGGGGCATTTGAGCTGATGGGGGTAAGTAATTGAGGTGGTGTGGGGGTCATTTGAGCTGGGTGGGGCATTTGAGCTGAGTGGGGGGGCATTTGGGGGGGGCATTTGAGCTGGTGGTGGGGGAGTATTTGAGCTGCTGGGGGGGCATTTGAGCTGGGGGTTGAGCTGGTGGTGGGGGCATTTGAGGGGGCATTTGAGCTGGTGGGGGGCATTTGGGGGGCATTTGAGCTGGTGGTGGGGGAGTATTTGAGGCTGGGGGGGGCATTTGAGCTGGTGGTGGGGCAATTGAGCTGGTGGTGGGGGGCATTTGAGGGGGCATTTGAGCTGGTGGGGGGCATTTGGGGGGGCATTTGAGCTGGTGGTGGGGGGGTATTTGAGCTGCTGGGGGGTAATTGAGGTGGTGTGGGGGGCATTTGAGCTGGTGGTAGGGGGCATTTGAGCTGATGGGGGCATTTGAACTGGTGGTGGGGCAATTGAGCTGGTGGTGGGGGGCATTTGGGGGGCATTTGAGCTGGGTGGGGGGGCATTTGAGCTGATGGGGGGTAATTGAGGTGGTGTGGGGGTCATTTGAGCTGGGTGGGGCATTTGAGCTGAGTGGGGGGCATTTGGGGGGCATTTGAGCTGGTGGTGGGGGAGTATTTGAGCTGCTGGGGGGCATTTGAGCTGGTGGTGGGGCAATTGAGCTGGTGGTGGGGGGCATTTGAGGGGCATTTGAGCTGGTGGGGGCATTTGGGGGGCATTTGAGCTGGTGGTGGGGGAGTATTTGAGCTGCTGGGGGGGCATTTGAGCTGGTGGTGGGGCAATTGAGCTGGTGGTGGGGGGGCATTTGAGGGGGCATTTGAGCTGGTGGGGGGCATTTGGGGGGCATTTGAGCTGGTGGTGGGGGTATTTGAGCTGCTGGGGGGTAATTGAGGTGGTGTGGGGGGCATTTGAGCTGGTGGTAGGGGGGCATTTGAGCTGATGGGGGCATTTGAACTGGTGGTGGGGCATTTGAGCTGGTGGTGGGGGGCATTTGGGGGGCATTTGAGCTGGGTGGGGGGGGCATTTGAGCTGATTGAGGTGGTGTGGGGGTCATTTGAGCTGGGTGGGGCATTTGAGCTGAGTGGGGGGCATTTGGGGGGCATTTGAGCTGGTGGTGGGGGGTATTTGAGCTGCTGGGGGGCATTTGAGCTGGTGGTGGGGCAATTGAGCTGGTGGGGGGCATTTGAGGGGGCATTTGAGCTGGTGGGGGGCATTTGGGGGCATTTGAGCTGGTGGTGGGGGGTATTTGAGCTGCTGGGGGGTAATTGAGGTGGTGTGGGGGGCATTTGAGCTGGTGGTAGGGGGTATTTGAGTGGGGGCATTTGAACTGGTGGTGGGGCAATTGAGCTGGTGGTGGGGGATTTGGGGGCATTTGAGCTGGGTGGGGGCATTTGAGCTGATGGGGGGCATTTGAGCTGGGTGGGGGGGCATTTGAGCTGGTGGTGGGGGGGCATTTGGGGGTCATTTGAGCTGGTGGTGGGGGGCATTTGGGGGCATTTGAGCTGGTGGTGGGGGCATTTGAGCTGCTGGGGGGGTAATTGAGGTGGTGTGGGGGGGCATTTGAGCTGGTGGTAGGGGGGTATTTGAGCTGGTGGTGGGAGGACATTTGAGCTGAGTGGGGGGGCATTTGAACGGGGGGGCATTTGAACGGGGGGGGCATTTGAACGGGGGGGGCATTTGAGCTGATGGGGGGCATTTGAGCTGTGGGTGGGGGCATTTGGGGGTCATTTGAGCTGGGTGGGGGGGCATTTGAGCTGGGTGGGGGGGCTGCTGCAGAACGTGTTTCCCATCTTCTGTTTCCCATCAAGCTCGGCAGACAGGACCTCTGTCTGGGCAGCCCTTCGCTGGAGCCAGAGACAACAAACCCAGCGCTTCGCCAAGACTTCATCCCTCCGTCCTCATCCTCCTCTTCTGTCTCTCCCTCTCCTCGCGTGCATTTTTATTGCCTTCCCGCGTTCCCCTCATGCAACAGCTATTATTTTTCATTTTTTACCCCCTCCCTTTTTCTTGTTCGTTTCTTCACTCTCGCTGGTTCCTCCCCTGCTCTTGGCCCGTCTCTACCTTTTCTCCCTGCCTCATTTCCTCTGTGCTCTCCAATGGTTCTTTAGGTTCTTTCCCATATGCAGCCTCCCTCTTTCTTTTCCCGCCTCGCTCCGTCCAAACCGTATAACTCTTCCACCGCGTCGCTCACTGCTGTAGGTCCACGCGGGCGGTGAAGGTTTTCCTACCAGACGTCCCACGGCGGGCCGTTTCGGTCCGACGGTCGCGTTAGTGGAGATGAACCGAACTCCCAACACCGTGACTGCGTTTCCCCGACTTTCTTCGCCATTTTGTTTTTTCCAAAAAGCAGATATTTGTCATGTCAGGGTTTTGGAATTCCGACCGCTCCAGCTGTCTCCTTTATGAAAACTCTTTATTCAAGAGCGGTTTTCCATGAACACGTGTGAAGGACGTTGACTGGAAATGTGCGCCGGGTTATAAAAATATTAAATCCCTTCTTTAACTTCTCCTCTCCAGGAGGCCTCCTCCAGCCATACCGATTGCGAAATGATGGCCCGTTCCGTTCGGAACTTGGTTACCCGCGTTCCGTCCCGACCCTTCCAGCTGCAGCTGGATACCTAGAGACGCCCACTAACCTGCATGATGTGTAATCCAGCTGAAGCTCCGCTGAGCTCTGCTCCGTCCTGTGGGAGCTGCCATCTGCAGAATCCTGGAGCCTGTTTTCTACATATTTATTGTCCGCTGTAAAGGCTGGAATGTTCTCCGCCGCATCCAAAGCCTCCGCAAGTGCCCCGAACTTTGTATATAAAAGTTATAGTTTGGAGTTATTCGATGAAGAGAACACAAAAAAAAAATATTTTTTTACTCTTTTACGGAATAAACAGGTACCGCGATGCACCGCCAGCTGAGAAGAGCCGTGGCGTCAACGTCCAGTTAGTTTTACTGCGTTTCTCCACACGGCTGTTGCGTTATTGCGACGTCGCAGGTTCACAAAGTGTAACCGTTAATGTACTGAAAGTACACACACACACGCACTTATATATATACATATACTTGTATACCAAAGATCGAACCTCTCAATCTTACTGAAAATGCAATTTTTTTTATTTTATTTTGGGTTTACTGGAGAAAAACCAAAGAAGTAGTTCAACTTTTCACATCAGTTATCAACCAAAGTGTGTTTTTCTTTAACCAAACGCCAAAGAAGTAAACGTATTTAAATGCTGCTCTGCTACCACATGTACACTATTTGTCTCGTTTATACAAAAATAAAAAGAACGGTAGCCAATCGTAGTAAAAAAAACACGTGCCTTTATTTGTACTTAATTCAAGTGAGTCACCGGCAGCTTTACGTTAGTGATCAAGAATACTGCAGAGAAAACCGTTTCATTAAAAAAAGAAACACCTCCCATCAACGCTGCTGCTAATTTAACGCCCAAGTTCACGATCGCCCTCTCATCAGTCGATGAAACATGAAATCACGATTAAACCGGTTTGCCAAACTGTTAAAGGGAGGCGACAAAATCGACACCAGGGTTTTTTTTTTTTACATCAACAATGTGCTGAATACATAAAACATCCTTCACATCTCGATAAAACGTCCGTTTTAAACCGAAGAAAAGCTCAAAAACCCGTCAGCATTTTCAGCAGCTTTTGAGAATTAATCGTCTTTTTCCCACATAAGTTCTTAAATCAAGTAAAAGACAAGAGCAGCTTCGATGTTCGTGTAGGTTCATGGACTCGTCCGCAGGAGGACAAAAGGGTTTCCAGTCCGTCCAGACGGTGACGTGTTTGGTAGACCCCCGTTTGTCCGTCTTTATTCATCCGTCCGTCAGCGGAGGACGTGACCGAGGTCCTCGTGGATCTCAGCTTCGTCCCAGGGTCCGTGGATGTTGTCCTTGTGCCTCTGCAGCCGGACGAGCAGCAGCGGGCAGGCGAGCGTCACGGCCCCCAGGGCCAGCGCCAGCAGCGCGGCGCCCCCTGGCGACCGGGACGCCAGGCCCCCGACGCCGCCGACGCACACGCCCGCGCACAGCCCGGCGAACTGGCCCGGCGCGCGCTCCCTCAGCCTCTGCAGGAGGCAGGGCCACAGGGCGAAGACCAGCAGGGCGCAGCTGAGCATGGCGAAGGTGTGCAGCGCCCCCGGCAGCCTGGAGGCCAGGCACACCGAGGCGAAGAGCGCCGCGTTGAGCGAGAGGCTCCCGGGCGGCGAGGGGCGGGCGTACGGGAACGACACCAGGTGGGCGAGCAGCATCACGGCGGACATGGCGTAGACCGTGTCGGTGCTCACCGACTCCGTCAGGGTCTTCAGGACGGGCGAGAAGCCGAAGGTGAAGGAGAGGAAGATGGTGGCGCTCTGCAGGTCGGCCAGGCGCGTCCGCAGGTGGGGGCGGGGCTCGGCGGGGGGCGCCAGGCGCTGGTGCAGCCCGTAGCCCAGCAGGGCGGCGACCAGGCACGTCCACAGCAGCCGCTCGGGCGACAGCAGGCCCTGCGGGGACGACGGCGGCGGGGTGAGGGGCGTTCCGAAAGCGCCCGCGGGGGGGGGCTCACCTGCTCCATGTAGAGCCAGAGGGTGATGAACACGGCCACGCAGGACAGCTGCTGCCCCACGAAGCCCGCCTCCCTCGCCACGGCCCAGTAGCGGTACTGGCGGATCCCCTCGTTCCTCCGGAGCTCCTCAAGGAACCTGCGGTCCACGTAGTTGTCGGGGAACGGCTGGTGCTCCCACAGCACCTTCCGCCAGGGCACGGCCTGACCCGGAGCCCCGTCTGGTCCCATCGCCCTGCGCACACACACACACACACACACACACCACACACACACACACACACACACCACACACACACACACACACACACACACACACACACACACACACACACACACACACACCACACACACACACACACACAGAGAGAGAGAGAGAGAGAGAGCATCTTCAGGTTAATTAAGGCTGATTTCTCTGATTTACCTGTAAACTAACTCACCAGTGACTTTAACTCGAGCTGCTCGTGACACACTCAATAACACATTTTATATTTGTCACCATCAAACACATTTATGTGACATCAACACACACACACACACACACACACACACACGTTTGTCTAGTGGAGCAGGAAGAGTAACTGAGCTTATAACTCACTAATAATGTATGTGTAGTGCACATTTATGGAGCAGACCTGTGTTATTTACGTGATAGCAGTGAAATAAACAACACAATGAGCCAAACGCTCCACCCAGAGGACGAATAAATAACAGAAAACAGATTTTCTCCATAAATCTCTAAATGTTTTGACCGGAAGCGACAGCAAAAAAAACCCCAAAATGTTTCTGCAACGTTCAGATTTAAGATACAGATTGTGATAACCTGAGAAATATAAGCTCCCTTAAACACCCGGAGTGAAAATTAGAAGTTAAAGCTGTCGTAAAAGCCACATATTTTAGGTTTTATCGGCTCGTGTTGACGTTAGCTGTCGCTACCTCGAGCTTAAAACTTTTAGTTTTTTTTCCTCCTCAACACAACAACAAGTAAACCAGCCGACAAAATAACACTCGGCCGCACACATCAAAGCTACAACTACCAAAGATCGGGACTTTCTCGAGGTTTTAATCGTCTTTAATCACCTTTGATGGAATTTGTTTCGCCGTTAGCATCGCAGCCCCCGGAAGTCCGCGTTGCTAAACGCGACAGCGCCCCCTGGCGGCGGAGCGGGGAATCACCCGTACGGCAGCCGGCAGCGGCCAAAACGGCTTCGGCCTGAATATAAGCGTTACCCCCGTGAGCTCATTTAATAATATTTATTGTATTAATTATAGTGATTAATAATAACAATCCTCCAGTTATTGATAATGAATAATAAACTAATAATACCAATAATGTCATACTACCACTAATAATAATCATGTAATACTACTACTACTACTACTAATACTACTACTATAACAACAATATTATTAATATTAATACTACTAACTAATAAAAATAATTAAATAGAGCAAGTCCTCATATTTATAGAGAGTAAATATTCATTTCCATTTCAGATCAGTAAACATTTGGACCGCATTTGAATGCATTTTATGGCTGCACGATTTTAACTAATTGTTTAAACAAGCAGGACTGGAAGAGACGCACACATCAGGGATGTGTTTGCAGAACTGTACACACACACACACACACACATTGAACATAGAACTTTTTTACAAAGTGTTTATGCATGTATTGTCAGTCAAAAACGACAGAAAAAGTGATCAAAAATGACTTTATTCTATACATAATGATAACTACAAGACAGTCATTGAATAAATATCCCATATTCCCCATTTCCCCACCGCTCCATCCAGAGTAATAAAATTTCTGAAAGTAGTGCAGTCGATGTTACAAAAACCTGAACGACTAAAATGTAGAAACCCCCTTTTGAATATTTGTGGCACAGGGCATTAGTGAACTTTGCACAGAAACAGATTAAACAGCGATGTCATCACCGTAACCCACGGTTTACTGCATAAGACAGCATTAACACCGTCATTAAAGTTGGCACATCTGCTCAGAAGAGGGATGAAAGATGGTAGAAAGCTCTTCAAATGAGGTACAAGATGATTAAGGTAGTTTTTTTATGCACTTTGTGTGAATGTTAAGGATACTTTTGGTGTTTCAGTCCTTCTAAAAACAGCATAGGTCAGCTGGTACGAGTCCCGAGCAGCGACATCGACAAACCTCGTAAGAGAAGATGAATTACACATCCACGAAGAAAACAGGAAGCGGTCAGATTTAGATTGTAGCGACCAGTAACACAATCCCAAAAAACGAAGCAGGAAACAGGAAACAGAGTGACGGAGCCCAGTAGTGCATATCGATATGAACAGAACGCCCATTTGAAGTGGCGACGGCTGTCCGCGCGATAGAAATGGAACAGAAGATGCCTTCTGATGGGGGGGGTTAAGACTCAAGCACCCACGTCACTGCTCGACCCCACGAGAAGAAAAGAGTTAAAGTCTTCACACGAGCGCACGCCGCCTCCGTCCGTTTACGCTCGAATTGGGAAAAAAATAAATTTGTGGTGGCCGATTTTGGCTTCTGGTAGAAAAAATTCCCGTAAAAAAAAAAAAAAAAGAAGAAAAAAAAAGAAAGTCCTGGTTCTTCTAACTCGCTCTGCTTCACAGCTGCAAGAACTACACAGCAACAGCTTTTACGACGTGAGACGAGGAGGCCGCTTCTCAAGTCACGGTTGGTTCGCCAGGTCCAAGTTCATGTGACATAAAGCTCCAGTGGATTGAAGACGTGTGTGTGTGTGTGTGTGTGTGTGTGTGTGTGTGTGTGTGTGTGTGTGTGTGTGTGTGTGTGTGTGTGTGTGTGTGTGGTTCTGTCGCACATCGGGAGCTCCGCGTCCCTTCCCCCCCGCGGCGCCGTTACGTGCGGACTTTCCTCTTGTCCTCGAAGAGGGAGCGGACCAGGTAGACCTGCACCGCCGACACCAGCATCATCACCGCCAGGTTCACCACGGACCAGAAGTTCACGCGGTCGAAGTTGCTCTCCTGGATGTTCCGGTCCCGCGCCTCGAACGCCCGCAGCAGCGTCTGGATCTGCGCGCTCTTGCCCAGCCGACTCTTCACGTTGTTGATGGTGTCCTGACGGAGACGGGGACACGTTAATCAACACTAACCAAGAGGGGCCGACAACAACCGAGTCGTCCTGCGACTGATGTGGGACGGCGTTGGGGACGGCGTGGACCAGAAAGAACGGCCGACGCCCGCCAGAGGGTGAGAGGTCGGTATCGCGTCTGCGGTTGCGACACTCTCGCCGTGTGTTGAGCGCTCTGACGTGTCTCCTGCGGTATGCTGGGGCCACCTGCCTCTACCTGTCAAGGCCTCCTGCATCATCCAGTCACGCGTCGTTTAATCCGGGTTCTGACTCGCGTAAACCCGTCATCACATCAGCGAGTACGACTTCAGAAGAGGAAGTTTACTGGTAGGACAGAAGACCCGGCTAGAGGACTTCACCTGTCCACCCCTGCCCTAACCCCTAAGCAGGGGTGAACAGATCCGGTCCTCAGGGGGCCGCGATCCAGCCGGGTCTTCTGTACTACCAGTTCACCTGGTACCTACCTGGTAGGACAGAAGACCCGGCTGGCCCCCCCCTGCCCATCCGTGCGTTAGACTATTAACATATATAATCTATAAATAACTACTCCTGCCCAAAATAATGTTAAAACTTTAGTTATGAGCTGAAATATACATCTATATCAGCGGTCCCCAACCTTTGTATCATCGAGGACCGGGGGGGTACACAGATTGTTTATATTAAATCTAAATCTGGGCCTTTTCCCCTTCAAAATAAACTTTCACGTCTGTTTTTTTACTCATTTTGATGCTTTTGGTGCTTCAAGTGACCGAGATGTAACCCAGAGAATCCAGTCGTTTTTCAAAATAAAAGACTGTTCAGACTCAGATAATAAACACAACGGAAATAAGTTATAAATCAATTATTTCTTGGGCGGGCCGGTACCAGTTGATCCGCGGACCAGTACCGGTCCGCGCCCCGGGGGTTGGGGACCACTGATCTATATGGAGGGCATCCCTCCAAGACTTGAATCTACTCGAGCTTTACGTCCTCAGGACACTAACTGTCCGGAGGGTCAACTTTCTCCGGCCGTGTCGTCCTGCTCGCGGCGAAGGCGTCGATGACACGCGAGCGGTCGGGCGGTCAAAGTCCGAAACGGCCAAAGAAGCAAAGCAAACATGAGCCGAGGTGGACTTTGCCTCACGGCAGGGGCGCGTCCTCACCATGATGTCTTCCAGCTTCATGTCCACCATGTCCGTCCCTTGGACGTACTCTTTCCAGTTGTCGGCGTCCTCGTCCGCGTCCATGTTGTCCAGGATCAGCTCGAAGAAGACGAGCTTCTCGGAGACGGTGCTGAACGTGTTGTCGAAGCAGAACATGTAGTCGCCGTCCTCAGTTTCGATGCTGGCGAAGAAGAAGGAAAAAAACGATGAACGGGTCCCCCGTCGTGGACGTGTCCAACACGTCCCGACAGTCACTTACGTGTGGACTCCGTCCGACTTGCGGTAGTCGCTGTACAGAACCTCTCCCGATGGGGAGGAGATGAAGAAGTCCACGTCGAGGCCCGCGCCGTCCAACACCTGTGGGAGGGAGAAGACGTTTCAGAAAGTCGAGAACCAGCAAAGAACAGAAGAATAACTCGGGTCTTAAACAGAATCCCCCTTCGAGCCTTTCGAGGGTGAATGTTGAGTCTCTCTTTCAAGGACTCCCTCATTCTCCGCCGAATACGATAAGATGGGATACCTGGATTGTACGGTAGACAAAACAAAGAGCACCTACCCCCCCCCCCAGCCTCATGACGCTGGTCAACCTTTGTGCACATCAGCAAACAACAGTTCCCGCTGTGAGGCAGGTAAAACTGGTTTAAGGTGTGCGTCCGTTAATCTGCGTTGTGTGCTCAACATAACGTTTATTGCCTCTTAAAAAAACAAAAAAAAACGGTGCGACACGTAAACGAGAGCTGGCGGGCTTAGACGACCCTCCGAAAGGGGTCACCTCGGTGAAAACAGCAGCCAGAGGCCCCAGATGTGACCCATCAGAACTCCTCACAAGGACCTTCCTGCCATCCACAGACCACACAAACACGTCAACAACCGTTTCCCCTTCTGTCTCTGACTCCTCACCAGCTCTGCATCAGACGAATCATTAATTTAAGACCAAATGGGGCAGAAAAAAGCGGAAAACCTGCGGGAGGGTACCGTATTTTTCGGACTATAAGTCGCAGTTTTTCTCACTGTTTGGCTGGGGTGCGACTTATACTCCGGAAAACAGGGTAAACAATCCTCACCCATAATAAACTTTGAGGAGAACCCGATTAACCCGAGTCGTCTTAAGGTTGGGGGGTCGGGGGAGGGCCCCCGGGGGCCCGACCTGGTACTCGATCTCCAGGGAGGCGTCCTTCTTCATGGTCTGGTAGAAGCACTCCTTCGTCCCGGGGGGGAGGCTGAAGGTGAAGTCGCTGTCCGGAGCCTGCGAGAAGGCGGCCAGGGCCGCGAACCGGGCCGCGGCCAGGGCCAGCAGCACGCAGCGCAGCACCCCGGGGCGCCCCATCGTCGGAACCGGGCCGGGGTTCGGGGGGTTCGGGGGGTCCGAAGGTCCGACTGCGGAGCGGAGAAGAAGAGTCGCAAACTTCGCCGAGACGTTCGCTCCGCACGCCGCTAGTTCAGGACCCCGCCTGAGTAAAGTAACACTTAATCTTAAAAAAAAACAAATATAAACGCGGAGGGAAATTATTTATGGCACCATTTATGATTATTCAGGGAGTCTCTTTGCTGTATTTACCCGTCAATGTGTGTTTATTAAACTTATTTATCAAAAGCCTGCTTCCGGGCTCTCGCACTGCATTCTGGGACGTGTAGTCTTCAGACCGCGTCGAGCGTCACGTGCAAACAAAATCAAACGATTTCTTACGAAAGGGAGGGATTCGAGTTTCGTGTTGCACAAATAAAAACATTGAATATGTGGGCGAAAAAAAAAGGCGTTTGATAACGAAATGGTGTTATAAAACCCGCACCGAGGCGTTTGGGATCATAAGAATAGGAACTGTTTTTTTTAAGGGATTACTTGGGTTTTCTTTATTTAAACTAATACTTAATCTGCATGCGTGCTTGTGTAAAATAGAGGATTATTATTTTGTACAAAGGTGTCATCAAATATCGTCAAAAGAACACAGCGTTCACTTTCCTGCCAGCATCCCGCTCCTGGATATGTTCTTTTAGAGCATTCACACGGTTCAAAAACTGTTAATTTGTGCATCCTTCGGGTGTTTTTAGGACGTCAGAGCGCCGTAACAACTTTGAAGAGTGCACGTTGTTGTTTTCTTATCAAATAAAAGGTGACGCGTTCGGTTCCACATCAACGTCCCCTCCCCCCTCCCCCGTGGGGGCGGGGCTTCCCCCGCGTAGGCCTCCGTCGCCCGCCTCCTGATTGGCCAGCGGGCCGCCCGCCTGCGCCGCCATTGGCGGATGCGCGGGCGGGGGGTTGGACTTAGCGCGGTGCGGGGGGCGGGGCCTAGCCTCGGCAGCAGTCTCCGGCGGGGCGGGCGGAGAAGAGACCCGGAGGAGCCCCGGGAAGCACCCGCAAGAAACCCCCCCCGGAGCGCCCTCAGGAGCCCCCCGGAGGCCCCCGGGAGACGGCCAGCTCCAGCCCCAAGCTCCGGGACACACGGCCCGCCGCCTTTGCGCGTCCCAGCCCGGCCAAAGAGGCGAGGATGTCGGTCCCCGCGGGAAGATAATGAAGAGGCTGCGAGCGCTGTGGCCGTGGCTGATCGTCGCTGTCCTGTGCTGGTGAGACGAGCCCCTTTCTCCACCCTTCACCCGGCAGTAATCTGATCTAATCTCACATAATCTAATCTAATCCCTCGTCGACGGGGTCTCGTGACGGCCGCGGCCGCCGCGTCCGTTCTCCCGGACGCCCGCGTCCATCGCACGCGTCCTCGGCGCGCCTCCAGCCTCCCCCGTGCAGGTTTATTCCGTTTGTTTTCGCCAGAAACGACGATCGTGGTTCGTCAAAAAAGCGAGCACGGGGGTGTGATGGGGTTCGGGGTTCGGGCTGGTTTCGGGTCAGTGGGTTAGTGATCCAGCTGTGGAGCAGGAGAGCAGCATCCGAGCTCCACCGTCGACCGTCGGAAGATATCGAAAAGGTCCAATAAATGACGCCGACGAGGCTTTTCTCGTCTGAATGTCGGAGGGCTGGAGCCAGGCAGTGTTGATCGTGGTGAAATCAGCTGGAACAGCTGGTTTAACATCTGTAAGGGGGGGGGGGTGGTGATTGTGTTTATCGTCTCCAAAGTCCCTTGATTGCTCCTGATTGGTGTCGCAGCAGGGTGCAGCCATCAGGTGGATGCTGAGGATGGGGACGTTCGGAGTTTGGGCGATGCTGCTCAGGTGTGAGACAACGCCGCTCATCGACCCGGGGGACGGGAGCGTTGTGCCGCGTCGGGGCCGTGTGCGCCCTTTCTGGTCCACAGCAAAGCCTGAACGTTCTCCTTGAGAAGGAATAAACCCGCACAGACCGAGGAGGAGTAAAACTTCCAAACAAATCCGCTTCCTTGCTCCTGTGTGTAGCCGGTGTGTCTTCCCCCTCAAGTCGACATTCCAGGGTCGAGCTGGGTCACAAAGGTTCCCGTATTGATCCACATATGGGGTCTTAAGAGGATTATTAGTTTGTGATTTAATAAAAACTCTCCTGCGGGGAGCATGACTTGACAACACGCTCTCAGGTCGCGTTTTTAGTTCCAGGAAACCACTTTGCATTTTTTTTTTTTCAGCCCTCAATTAGCAGATGACGGTGCAGACACAGCCGTCGTTACCAGTGCGAATCCCTTCTGAGCGGTCCGGGGGCCCGTTTCTCGCTCCTCCCTGCCAACTCTCGCACCTCCCCAGAGGAACGCGCAAGAAAACGGGGAGTGCAGGAGGCCGAGTGGTCCAAAGGTTTTTAAAGCAGCAGTAGTTTAAACTGGGAAGAGAGAGCTCTGTGTGGAAAAGCTGGTGGCAAAACACGTTGTGTTGGGCTTAAGGTGGGGTGTGTGTGCGTGCGTGTGTGTGTGTGTGTGGGGGGGGGGGCTTTGTGTTTTCACGGTTCACTTGGAGGTTTTTTTTTTTTAGTTTTAATCGGGACTGTTGGGGGGTTCCAGGATTCTTGACCGGCTCTGGTGCTGTTGTTGCAGCTACTGTTGGTTGTGTTCTGTCTGTGGGGCTGCTCGCCCCCACACACACACACACACACACACACACACACACACACACACACACACACACACACACACACACACACACACACACAGGGCCAACTGTGTGCACAATGTGCCAGTTCAGGCTGTTGACAGCAGCGCCGGTGCAGCAGATTTGCATGGCTATTTGAGGCCGTTCGTGCGAGGATGCACGTTTCGTACCCGCTACATCCTCAGCGCGCATCTCGTACTTCGCCCACGCGGCGTGCGCCGGTACGCTCGCTGTCACAAAAGCCCACCGATGACCGACCGAATCCCCTCAGATGACCATAAAGTCGATATAAAAACGTGGTTGTGGCGGCACAAGCGTCATGACATCAGCCCGTCCCTCCCCAGTGTTGTCGCACCGCTACCTTCACAGCCAAGACCGCTATTACGCAACACCGCCATCATCATTACCACTTGAGATAATTCGCCAGCCAATTGACCATTTGGGGGATTATATATTATATTCCAGGGCGGACAGCCTCTAATCATCCAGAGCGTTAAAGATTATTAATCCTTTGTGCTTCTGCAGGAAAACATTGACCATTCGCAGCATGAAGGCCGTATTCATCCGTTCATATTCTTTCTTCGGGCTCCTGAGGCGCGTCTGTTCTCGTCCCACCCGTTTACTCTTCTCTTACCTTTACCTTTTGTTTCCGCGACACGTGCGGAGCAGGTACGGGATCGCCTAAAACGACCCCTCCCTCCGAAGCCTGTAAAATCGGTGTGTTTGCCGTGCTCTCACTTCTGCTCAAAGGCACGGCGAGCATCGTCCGGAGGCGTCCCTCTGAAAGAACTGTGTGTTCTTCCCATGTCGTAAAACCGCCATGAGGCAGGCGTTGCGTAACCGGACCCCTCCTCGCGTCGCGCGGTGGCAGCGAGGGCCGATGTCGCTTGCGTTTCCTGCTTCAATAACGCCAGAAAATAAAAAGGGAGGCTTCTGTGGGAGGTTGCGCAACACCTGGAGGTAACTCTCCGGGTTGGCTTCACAAGCCGTCATTATGTTCTCAGGAGCTTTGTTCCAGTTTCACCATGAGAATCAATTATGATATCATGGGATTTATCGACTGGCGGCGGGGAGCCCGGCGCATCAATTGTGCTTGCGTGGTCATTTTCTTGGAACGGCTGAGCGTCGGCCAGCGGCCCGAGGGTCCATCGGGGAAAAGGCCACCGTTCGCTGTGAAGAGCGCGGGGAGGGGGCAGCTCTAAGGGGAAGTAGCTGCACAAACACAGCACGTTTAAGAAGTGTGAGATCTCATAAAGTCGACTTCTGAAGGGATATTCCTCGTGAAGAAGAACTAAAAACCCCTTTTTTGTTGGTGTAAAGGCATAGGTTTTAGTCCTAGTGGTAGTTTTTGGTTTCCAGGAGGTTTTCCTTGGTTTTAAAACCTTCGGACCCTTTACCCACCCCTCCCCCTCACTGGACATTCTCCTACTATTTACCTCCAACACCTTCTAACTTGGTGTCCCTTGTGAGGCCAGCACACGTCTTCTCTCCTTTCAGTCTCTTTTTTTTTCCTTTTCGAGCGTTGCTACGCGTGTATGAAGCATGTTGTGCGTCAGAGTGCATGTGTGCTGTTAAACTTGGGGGAGGGTAAGTTGCTCAGCCCCTACTCAAGAACACCGTGTACCAAAGCTCATATCCTGGCTTCTCAACATCTACATAGATGTACACACACGTGTGTAGATGTACACACATCTGCATTTACATGTATATGTGTATATGCATGTGTATACGCACATATGTATGTATATATACACATATATTTATTTTTCCCACACACACACATAGGGTTAGATTTTACATGTGTATGCACATACGTATGTATATATACACACACATATATATTTATTTTTCCCACACAAACACACACGTAGGGTTAGATCTTACATGTATATGTGCATATATATGTGTATATGCACATATGTATGTATGTATATATACACATATATATTTATTTTCCCCACACAAACACACACACAGGGTTAGATCTTACATGTATATACACATATGTATGTATATATACACATATATATTTATTTTTCCCACACAAACACACACGTAGGGTTAGATCTTACATGTATATGTGCATATATATGTGTATATGCACATATGTATGTATATATACACATATATATTTGTTTTTCCCACACAAACACACACGTAGGGTTAGATCTTGATGTGTAACATTTGATGCTGCTTCGTTCCACCGATGCTTCGTCCCGGTGATAAAATATTGTTGGGTTCTGCTGCCGTCCTTGCTGATGCACACATACTCTCTAACAAAGCACATTGTGGGATCCACGCCCACCCTCACTAACCCCACGCTGCCAAAGTGGCTTTTCCTATCGTGTTTCATTACATCACATGACTGCGTCTCTCAGACCCATTGTCCCGGTTTGATGATCCCAACGTCACATTCCCAGTCCTCTGTTATCCCAGTCTGTGGATGATCCACACCTTTACATATCACATCGCGTTAGTGCCGCGTGATTAATCAAAGGTAGCGTTCGCTGAATTCGTCCCTCTGAAATTTTATTAAAAAAAACTAATATTTTTTTATTATAATATAGTTGAGCTGATTTTTTTTTTTAATCATTAAGTTTAACGGGAACATTCAAATGCAGATATCCATGTTTTTCCTTTATGAAATAGCAACTGCGTAATTGGTAAAAGCGGTTTTTTTTTTTAATACTTATTTTTACTTTTGAATTATTATATATTATTAGGAATATATCCATTTACGTTCATGTGAGTATTGTGAATGCGGTTGTTTTTTTGGAGCGTGGGTATGTCTGGGGGAAAACGTCCCATTATTTGTTGGCTCCAGGCTCGTAAAAGTAACATAAAGTCTTTCTTGCAGGTAGCTCTGTAACCACCTTCAAACAGAGGCGTGTCTGTTCATTACGGCCCGGAGGAAAAGCCATGTGTAAATTTTTCAGGATTATTTTACGTCACGGTGTTGGCCTAGTTAAAGGAAGATTCCTGTTTAGCTGCACTCTTCAGACGGCCTAAAGGACTGCGGCTCAATTGTGCGTTATAAATTCGAATTATCTGACGTCATCTACCAGGAAGTAACGGCTCCTTTGCCAGAACTGGAAAAAAAAAACAATGAGGTTCTTATAAACGCGTAGAACATCAACTTAATCAAACGTGTAGGAAAAAACTATTTTTAAAGAGGTTGAAGATAATAAGTTCTATCAAAGACAGTAAACAAATTGACAATTCTAGTTCATATGAAGACTTTATTTATGTTTCTACTATTTTTTTTGATCTTGGATATTTTCCCCAGATACAGTGACCGAAGGCTTTTTATGAGTACTTTTTAGGAAGTACTAATCTTCCTGCTGGTAAAAGAAGCAGAGGGCATTTAAAGCGCAGTGCCATCGCTCCATGGGGAAGATTAGCACCAACGCAGTAATGCTCCGTTAGTGGTTACTTTGATTGTAGAAAACAGCATCTCTGTCCTGATGTTAGAGACAAATGTGCACATCTGTTTGTGGGGTTCTCTCTGAACTGCTATCCTCTGCTGCTCCTGCGTCCCTCTGAGGAATTTTGACTGTTTTTTTTGGTAAATATAGAGTTTTAAACGCAATAAATTAATCATTGTCTTTGACCTACTGAGATTTATTGAACGCGGCCAAATCAGAATCGCTTATTTTGACGCTGCAGCAGCGGGTGAATGGAAACTATTCACTCTTTATCTTGCTTTCATTACTTTCATAAGCTCTAGAATCCAGAAGAAATGAAATTGTTGGATCAAATCAGTTATCCGCGTTGCCCAGGCCGAGTGGTTTCAATAAGGAAACGGGGAAAAAAAGGGGGACAGCTGAGCAGAGAGCAGGATCCAAATGTGCACGCCTTCCAGACTTGACTATAAATAAACGTACTATAAGTTTGCACGCGTGTGACGTAGAGACGTGTGTGTGCGCACGTAAAGAAAAACAACACAAGCGCCTTCAGGAAATTGTGTATTTTAAAAGCGATGGGCCGTTTGGCCAACGCTCCCAGACGTCCCGGTTCACCCTCTAAACCCCCCGGGGGGGGGGCTGAGGACCGGCGGGCCTGGTCGCCGGGGTTAAAGTGGTCGCCGTGGGATACGCCAGCGCCGGGGATTAAAGAGGATGAGCGGCTTTCGCAAACAAACGTGATTGCGCGCCCCTGATGCGGGAGGGAAAACGGGCCGTCGAGGCGGGGCGCGAGCGAGGGAGCGGGCGGGCCCCCCCCTCGGGGGTCAGGTTCGAAGGCCTTCCTCTCTCTCCCCCGCTGAACGGCGACGGCGGGTCGCTCCGCCTGGCTGATGCACTGGCCTACTTTCGGCGGCGCATCCTCCTGCCCCACAATCCTCGCCCACGTGGAGGGATTGTCTCCCTCGCCTGCTTTCTCCCTGCCCCCATTTAACTGGATTCCACCTTGCCGAGTGCTCGTTTCTTTCCAGAGGTGTCTCTCTCTCTCTCTCTCTCTCCCTCTCTCTCTCTCTCTCTCCCTCGGTTGTTTGGCCTCCGTCGCTCGCGTGTCAGAACTTGTTATTCAGGTCGACGTTAAAGGAAGCTCTTTGCTGATTCATCTGTTTGAACGTGAACTCTTCTGAAGGCTGCTCACATCAGACACCATTAAGCTGACTTGACCTGTTTATTTAGGGCGACGCCATCTACGTTAAAAAAGTTCTAAATTCGCTGTAATGTTTAAAAAACAAGCCTCATTAAGGCACCACAGATGACACAGGGGTGTGGCTGGTTTAGTTAATAAAACCCTGAGGTGAAATGATCCCCGGGCGTTCGCGCTGCCACTTAAAGGCTGAGATGTGGGGATGATAAGCAGCAACGGGCTAAGCCGAGATTGAGGCCGAGCGAGAGAAGCTCCAGCTAATCCGCCCCGGTTCAGGTGATGCGGTGCGCCGCGGCGTGGCGCGGCAGGACGCGGTGTTTACGCCTCATCCTGTTAGACGCTTCGGGGGAAGAGCGCGGCCCTCTGTTCGCACGCAGCTGGAGCGCCTGCCCGACTTCCTCCTGGCGGCCGGGGCTATTCTGAGACTGTTGCTTCTGCAGATTCATCAAGTCTTTGTCCAGCCCAGTAGGCCGGTACACAATGTTACAGTTGATTTACTCCGCACCGCGCGCTTTCCAACGGCCCCAAAGCCAACAGGAAATGTCCCGCTCGGTTCACACGACCGAGACGGAGCTGTAACGGGGGGCTCGAGGGCACCTGCAAAATTAGGAGATGTTGGGAAATACAGCTTTCCTGGGAATTGTGATTTATAGAGCTTAACACACAGTTGGTTTGATATCATCACTTATCTTTATAGGTGATTGTTGCTTGTTAGAAGACCTTTGGGAGAACCTAAAACCTCTCAGGAATGGGGACGAGGGGAAGCTTTCTTTTGCTCCGGGCCCTCGGCCCGCTACCTCCGCCTGTTCCTCCCTTCTTCTATTTCCTGTTGACTTTATTACTGACTCTGCACACAGATTAATTCACCTGTGCACTGTCATTTCTCTGGGCTGAGTCAATATTTATTTGCTGGAGAACATTCCGGAAGCCCTTTAGATTTACATCCAGGACGTTTGCTCTGGGTGATTGACTCTGTGACGTGTTCATCTGAGCGCACTCCCTGGTGCTTCTTATCCCGTGTGTGTGGGTGTGTTCCCACTCGGGGAAGTAAATGTCAAGACACCCGGTTTATATCCGTCTGTGCCCGAAACAGGTTTTATAGAGAAAACGGTCGTCGTCCGTGAAGCTGCACCCCGCATAAAAGCACATCCTCGCATAAACACATCAATTATACATTGTGCAGCTTTCTTCTTTTCAGCGTTGATAGACTTATTTGTCCATTATCTTGTGTCTCATGGGTGTCTGATGAGCTTTGCACAGATTTGAACCAGAAGCGGCTCTGGGGCTCTTGTCCGCGTCCAGCATCGACAGCTGCTGTGGATCGGCGGTCGCTCCGCTTCTCATTTCGCCCTCATCGCCCTCTTTAAAATTTAAAGCCGGCCTTGTCTCTGAGCGCCCGGGCTGGACGCAACGCGGCGAGGCGCTGACCCGAGGTGTCGGCACACGGGCGATTCATCACCCGCGGGGGTCCAAAATAACCGTTAAAGGCACGGCGGGTTTTCAAAGTCAGCTGTTGCCGAGAGAGCAGCTGTTTCTTCCAACGTCTTCCTGGTGGCATTTTGCTGCTCGGCACTCGTGCGTTCACTCCCATCAGGAAACACCTCGCCGTTTATTTTAATTTAGTGTTTTTGGGACGGTCGTTATCTCATTAGCACCATTAATGTCATTATATCACGGTTGTGCACAAAGGGCGTATTCCGTGCAGTCAGCTCCAATGTTCATGACAGGAGTCGTATGGAGGAGTCGCCTGTCTGACGGGACGCCGACGTCTGCAGACACAAGTCAGAGTATTTGTAGGCAGGCGGACGGGGGGGCTGACAGGGGGCTAACATGTCCGTCCATGTGCCCTCTCTCATGTCATTGACATTTAACCTCTCCAGCGACGCCGCTCCTGTTTCATGGTCACGCGGTCTGGGTTGGGGCTTCGTGCCACTCCCAGACGGCGCTATCCAACTTTCTTTATGTTCAATGTTTCACAACGTATTGGGGGTCCCACCCAGACCCGCCAGCCCGGTCACCTGCGCCTCTGATAAAGCGTAAATGTTCCTGCGTGACGGTCTGACTCATAATTACTCATCATACTTTGTGTTCTGGTCATGAGGAGATTCCAGTCATCCTGTTCAAACACGCCGTCCCTGGTCGATTCTTTACTGTTTATTTAACGCGGCTAACGAGGGAGTAGACCCACGGGCAGCTCTCTTTGAGCAGATACCGTCTGGGTTTTATGAGTATGATTTAATGCAGTTCTTTAGGTAGTCATACTTGGTGTAGATTTGCACGTGCTGTAAATACAAACACACTGTAATGATTCTGACATGCAAACGGAGGCCATTTAAACGTGAATGTTCTCATGGTTCTTATCATTGCGGCACAGTTGCAGACAGTTTCACACTTTCACAAACTAAAAATAAGTCGGTGGAGTTGTACCCTCAGCTGTACGTCGTGGACGCTGCAGCTCTTACAATACTGTGTAAAAGCTCATGAAACTGGTCCCTCTTGCCTTAAAAACCTCTGTTTCCTGTGCTTCAGGTACCCCAGCCAACATGCGGATTGTTCGGAGCAGAGCTTTTCAGACCCGGGTCACAGCGCTGGGGGCCAGCAGCCCAGCAGGCAGGAGCAGGAGCCGGACTCCCAGCCACACCAGGTCTCTGCAGCCTTCCGCCTTTCGTTCGCTCGCTCCTTCGTGTTTTCACACTCAATCAGCGGCGTGACGCGAGGCCCTGGACAGGACAATGCCCGTACGGGAGGATCGATACGACCGGTTTATCTTGCTGGTTGCAAAGGTGACGCAAAGAGAGGCAGATGCGCGTGACGAAGGAACAAATGAACGTGTTTTTATGAAAGGCGACTTCCAGGGCATGTCGGGGCAGGTCAGCAGGCCTCAGCCGTCGGCCGTTATCGCCCAGCTTTGGGGTGTCGTGAATAAAGTCTATCTTAAAGTTTGCTCGAGAAACTTGGGCTACGCGGACTAACGCCACCTGAATGTGCTTGGCTTTTCTCCGAGGGGGTTGATGAGACGTGGTTTTCAGTGGTGAAGGACTTACTTTTGCATTTTCTATCGAGGTGTCGGAGGAATGGGCGATGCCAGCGTCGTACGATTTGGGACTAGAGACGGAGAAAGCTGCACTAGAGAAGCTGGAAACACAGCAGGAACAGGTAATCTGTGTCCGCCAATAAATCATGTTTTCGTTTTTAAAAAAAAATAATTTTAGCTGCATTTTTACAACATAAGCAGTAAATGAGTGGAACAACGTGCACAAGTGATGCTGCAGACTTGTAGCTGTTGACGTCTACCTCGGTGTGTTTCCACCCTCCAGACTGTGAATCGTAATGAAGATGAGGTTAAGGAGACCAAGCCCGACCAAGTTTCTGACCCTCAAACTATCGCCCCTGAGCCAAAACTCTACCCAGACCACCACAATGAAATAAAGGCGCAAACCTTCACCCAGGACCACATCCAGGACGCCCCCGTGTCCTCCGCTCCAGAACCGGTTCCAGCTCAGGAACACTTGTCCACAGATGAACTAGCTCCAGCAGAAGCTTTTATTAATAGCCCTGATTTGCACCCAGGCTTCGAGTCGCAGCCAGCAACGCCCCCAAATGAAGCCGAGGACACACCTACCTCCCAGAGCGTGGAGCCGCCACAGCCGAGGTTAGCCCCGCTTTACTTCTGCATTCCTGACAGCTGCTCTCTGGCGTTTTAACTTGACTGTGAAGTCACAAATGGAAGCACTTGAGGCGATCTTCAAGCTCACCCTGAGCCTTAAAAGTGAGGCGGTTTATGACGTGCTGCCTCATTATTTGGTCTCGTTATTGTGGATCCTGGGTCACACCAGACAGGCAAGAGGGAACAGCAGGACGGCTCCCCGAGTACAGAGGTCACACCAGTCCTTCTTCATGGACTCTAGAAATCCTCCCAATTGTGGGGAAACCCCCCCCTGTGGAACTTTGACTGGATGAATGTGAAATTCTCTTTTAAAACGTGTTCCTCAAATGGAAGTTCCAAAAGAGGACGTTGGTAAACCCCCCCCTTCTCTCTGTCTCTCTTTCTCCCCTCTCTCTCTCTCTCTCTCTGTCTGTCTCTGTCTCTCTCTCACTTCTCTACCTCTATCCCCACACCGTCCTCTGCCTGCCCGGTGAGCGGTGGTCTGGTAAAAGCCGTGTGTTTTCTTTCCCCCGGTTGCAGTCTGGGTTGCCAGTGAAGGGGGTGAACTCCCATGAGACACCTTTGTGTCCGCCGAACACCCACAGTGTCGCCCCCCCGAACTGGCAACGTGAATTTCCCCGATGTGGGATGAATAAAGTCTATCTTAAAGCTCCCCCTGGGCAGCCCCCCTCAAGCAGAGCGGCGGGTTATCCAGTAACCAGCTAACCTCTCTGCTGTGCAAACACGCCGACCTGCTGACCTTCCTCCTCACTTGCTTTCGCATTTGATATTTTTTGAAGAGTTTTCTGGCGTTTTGGCTGTACACGAGGACTCTTGAGGCTTTCAAATAAATGGAAAATCGTTATTTTGGTGTTGTTGTGTGTGTTCTGTTTAAATTATGTGTGATCTCCTCCTCTTTTTTGCCTCACCCCCCCCAACCCACCACCTCCTCCCTGTCTGCTCTAGCGTGGACGAGGCTGTCGTAGAAGAACCAGAGTTGGACCAGAACCACAGCTCTGGTCCTGAAGTCGAGCTCCGGTCCGGTCCAGATCATGTGGACCAGGAGAAGCAGCAGGACAGGCAGGAGCGCGAAGAGGAGCCGCTCGACGTGGATCTGGACAACAAACCTTCACAGCGACCTGAAGTGGAGGTCAGTCACAACCTGCGCTTCAAAACAGCTTTTTATGGTTGGGGCCGCATTTGCATGTCCGGTTATGAGAGTTTTATGGTGGGAGGAGGGATATCTGCAGGTTTCCTTATGGAAAATGAATCTGACAGAATCGGTTCTGGTTCTTAGTCCTCGACGTGTTTGTCTCGTCGTCCCGACTCTCCTCTGTTAATCGAGGTATTTCAATAATTCTTCTGTTTGGCCTGAGGACACGGCCCTGCTGCAGACGGAGAGGGCCATCCCTTGAAGGCTTGTTTTCTTACTTAAACAGCTAATCGGCGTCTTTGATGAAATACTCAATATTAGTGAATAAACAAGAGTGATCTTTAGTCCCAGCTCTTCAGGGCCACGCCACACATGCTTGGAGGTTAGGCTGAACGTTACATTAAAAGCTGTCCTGTTATAACAGATGTGTAATCTCTTATGTGGCGGGCACTATCTCACATCAGTTTGCTGTTATCTAATCGTTCAAGCTCAAAAAAAAAAGTGTTTGTACATTTTACCGCTATTTTGAAGCAGAGATCCGCTGATTAGCGGGCCTGCGGTAACGCTTGTGTCGGAAGTGTTTACCGTCTGCGACGCTGTCTGAATGGCTGGATTTCTCGGGGCTGGCTCTGTTGTGCGGGCCAAACGGGCGCTTATATAATCCATCAAATCATTATTCACGGCTCAGCGCGTTTCCATGCCTCGGTGGCTGGAGGCTGGATGATGCATGCGCGCTGGGTGGCTCCTCAGAGGCCCGAATGCCAGGCGGTAAGGCATGACATTCAGGACATCCTCCATGGGACACCAGAGCTGGGTTTGCTTCAGGCCGCTTCCAAATACTCTTGAATTCCACGGAATCATCTCTGTAGCTGCTGTGCAGACTCCCCGATGATCACCGTTGGTGCTAGGAGCTACGGCCTGTCTGCCATTGGGAACTCCTTTCGGCTTGGTTTGAATTGATCATCTGGATCAGAGGGTTGGGAGGCTGTGATTGGTCTGGGCTGTGTGGGCGGGGAAACCGAGCAGGTTAGCGCCTCCTCGAAGATGAGAGCCAGGGCTTCCCACTGTGACCAACCTTCAGTAGGCTAATAGGGCAATAGTAGACTGACTTCCAGCATGCTGTTGGCTTGCTTGTTAAGGTATAAGGACGTCAGGAGGTTAGTGGAGGTCGCTGTCGCGATATGTGTGTGTGACATTCATACGTGTGTGGTGCAGGCCGGCGATGTTTCTACATCCAAAGACCACGATCCTCCAGTTCCCAGCAAGGAGGATATCCCAACTTTCGATGAGTGGAAGAAGCAAGTGATGGAGGTGGAGATGGAGAAAAGTGAGTGTCTTAAGTATTAACGGGGCGTGTGTGTGTGTGTGTGTGTGAACGGAAAGTGACGGTTGGTGAGGGAGGCCCTTATCTGCTGGGGTCCAGATGCTTGCATGTGTCCTCTGCTCTTGCGCGTCTGGTTTGCATCCCTTCCTCCGTTTCATTTCCGTCTATCTTTCTCACCATCTCTCTCGCTTTCTTGCTCAGTCCCCCGTGAGCGTGGTCAGCGGAGCGTGTTTATGCGCCTTACGTAATCTTGTTACTCGTGCCTCTCGGGCGGAGCCCCCCCCCGGCCTGTTCAAAAGGACCTAATGTCATCCCCCACTTCCAGGTCAGTCTCTCCACACCTCCACCACCGGCAGCCCGCATTCAGCAAAGAAGGTCCAGAAAAACTTCAAGAATAACTACGCCTCTGTCGAGTGCGGTGCCAAGATCCTGTCTGCCAACAATGAGGCCAAGGTCAGACACGTCCCCTTTGTCCACTGTTACACACACACACACACACACACACACACACACACAGACAGAGCACTCAGATGTCCTTTTAAATCAGCAGATGAGCACTAGACCTCCACAGAATCGTTTATGTTCAAGAGGGAAGTGGAGCGTGCGCGCAGCACTTTAATTAAAACAATATTTGTAGCGGGTAAATAATTAAAATAACATTAAAGTTTCATGCTGATGCTGATAGTTGTCTTGTTCTTTCACAGAGCACCTCAGCTATTCTCAAAGAGAATATGGACCTTTATATGCTAAATCCCTGTAGCAACAAAATCTGGTAGGTCTACGACACATCCCTGGTTAATAGGGCGTACCGTATATGTTTCATTTATTTTAAATCTGCTCCTCTCTCTGCTCAGGTTTGTCATCGAGCTCTGTGAGCCCATTCAAGTCAAACAGCTGGACATTGCTAATTTTGAGCTCTTTTCATCAACGCCTAAAGATTTTTTAGTGTCCATCAGTGACCGGTAATTTCATCTCCATGTTTGTCTTGTTTTCCATTTTCGCTGCCTCTCACCGCTCCAAACCTTACGTAACGCTTCTTGTCCAACCTTCAGATATCCTACAAACAAGTGGGTGAAGCTGGGGACTTTCCACGCCCGTGACGAGCGTATAGTTCAGAGCTTCCCACTGGACGAGCAGCTTTTCGCGAAATATTTAAAGGTGCCCCTTTTATTCCTTCTTTGCCTGAAAAGTGAAAATGCGTTTGGAGGGAGGAGTTCTGCCGCGCTCAATTATTCACACCGTATTGCAGTTGAGAGTTATAAATGATGCACACACACGTTTTCATACATGTGGTGAAGCGCTGCAGGTAAACCCCACCAACAGGTGAGGAGGGGAAGGAAGGAGTTTAGGCGTGAAAAACTGGAATACACACCCCAGCTAATATCAGGCTAAATATATATGAGTTCTGGGTGTTGTGACACTTTTCACAGATGGATCCCTTCAAGCTCAACTGTCTTCAAGTTCACTCATGAATATGTACCATTAAAGCATCCCGATTGTTTGTCTTTTTTTGAGGCTCTTCCTGTCCTGTCTGCAAAGGCTGTTTAATCCGAGTCTGTGGCCTGTTTGACTTGCACTCCTGCATGCAGGATCTTTTATGTAACAGCTTGTAGTCCGCGGGAGGGGAGGGCCTGTGTGCTGAGAATGTGACATTTTAGTTCGGGTTTCGCTGTAAACTGATCACCTTTTCACCATCTTTGACTCCATCTTTCTAGTTTTACATCCTCTTTGAGGGGGGAGCTTGTGTGACAGTGAATTTCCTTCCTTTTAATTCTTTGATTACCTTCTTGCGTATCAGGTTTCGCATGTTTTTGCCGTGATTCACGTGCTCTTTGTGTCACAGTTGCTTTCAGCGCTTCGTCACTGTTGTCTTTGTCTTCCTCTCCCTTCATGTGCTACCTGGTCAACAGCCTCACCTGCTCCACAGTCTTCTTTTTGTCTGTCTGTTTCACTCTTTTCACTAGTTTTGTTGTCGTTGTAGAAGGTTTACGCCAGCAGAAGAAGAACTTGCTTGCAGTTTGCATCAGTGCTTACTGATTTCTTTTTCTCTTTTTTTTATTTTTCTCTCCTGTCTTCTTTTGAATCAGATGTTCATCAAGTACATAAAGGTTAGCAACTTTCTCTCTCTGTCAGAGGTTGACGTGCACTCTTGTAATGCTTCGGATTAGGGCTGCACACTATTTCATGAATCTGACATTATTGCAGCATCAACACACGCAGTGCACAAACTTTAAAGACTGCTTGGTCTGCAACAATCTGATATTGTATGAGCCATGGAAGCTTGAGACTCAATACCATAGATAAATGACACCCCAGTGTTTCAACACAGGTAGTTCATAAATCAATAAATAATAAAGATTTCAATTCAAATCTGTTAAACACAATGTTTTATGTGGACTTTGATATGCACCTCAATAGGGGTTTTTTGAATTTCAATTGTAAATCACCCTTTCCAGAAAAATAAGTAAATAGAAGATCCTCGCTTTTATGGTTCCAGCAAATTTAAACATACAGAATTACGTGCTTAATTCTTTATGTTGCGAATTGGAATCTATTTTCTTTCATATCCTATTGGGTGAATTTTATTACAACTTATTTCACCATGGCTTAATCTGATACAGATTTTTCATGTTTTCTTGATATTGTGCAGCCCTATCTTAACTGGGTGCAACATTAGCTTTTTAATGCATGTGAAATATAATAACAGTTTAACCTGTAAACACTACGTAGAAGCATCGATAGCAGTATGATGTTTAGTTTTATGGGACTGTGATGAAGTGTTTGCTTACATTTTGTCTCTTTTCCGGGCAGGTTGAGCTGCTTTCTCACTTTGGATCAGAACACTTCTGTCCTCTCAGTCTCATCAGGTAAGTCAGCAAACACAGTCGAACACACAGCTTCACCAGGCCAGGCATCACAGGCTCCAGTGTGCCAACATATCGACGCATCCTGCCACAACGTTAAAATAAATCCAGAGACTTCAGTATCTGATCTGAACAGCACATTTTAGAAGCGCTTATCTGACTCATGTGTGAGTTCCTTTCAGTTTCTGACCTGCTGTGCGTAGGCTTTTTCTGTAACGTGTGTGTGTGTGTGTGTGTGTGTGTGGTGTGTAGGGTGTTTGGAACCAGCATGGTGGAGGAGTATGAGGAGATAGCAGAATCCCAGTACCTTTCAGAGAGGATAGAGTACTTGGATGAGGACTATGGTAAGATGTAAATCTGTACTGTTTTTAATACGTTCGTTGTTATTGGAGGTGATATTTATCATGATTTGCTGATCCATTATTTTAGGAACATTTATAGGTAATTAAATGGCTCCTTTGAAATGAAGCTGAGTGACGGAGCAGATCAGGAAAAACGAGACGGTGAATGAGTCCAAGAAGGGGTCAAATGACACTCGCGTTTCTCTCAACAGATTACCCGCCTGGTTACCAGATAGCAGAGGACAATCCAAACGGCTCCAAAAATCTGCTCGGCTCAGCAACCAGTACGTACAAAAGCCCAGAGACGTCCAGCTGAGACGTGAAGAGAATCTAACAGCCACGCTGCAGGGCTGTC
Source organism: Lagocephalus sceleratus (assembly GCA_911728415.1). Lineage (NCBI taxonomy): Eukaryota > Metazoa > Chordata > Actinopteri > Tetraodontiformes > Tetraodontidae > Lagocephalus > Lagocephalus sceleratus. The sequence continues at coordinate 396,775 of CAJVRN010000118.1, forward strand.
ACCAGTCTGTCAGTAGTCCTCAAGGGGTTCGCTAATCATTTGTGAGGGCAATGTAGCCTGAGTTGGGATTAGAATCGATTCACAATGTAAAACTACATACTGTACGCACTTGTCAGTCACCCTAGAAGTGTTAGGACGCACAACTGTTGTGTGTAAAGGTGCTGTGCACCTGAACCCAGCAGATACCGACCTCCCCTGTAAGGGAGCGGGGGGCGGTTCCTTATTGTCTCAGCACACTTGGACTTGTGCCCCGAAGCTACCGACTGTTTTCACGCTGTCCTGGGAACCGCTCCTGTTTTTCCAAGTAAGCATTTGTGCGTTGTTTCCGTTTTAGATGCTATTCTAAACATGGTGAACAACATTGCTGCTAACGTGCTGGGCGCCACACCAGAACTGGAGGGTGGAACAGAAAGCGAAGGTACCGATCTGTGCTACAGTTTAAACCTCCCGTTTCTCACCCTGTCTCACTTTCCATGTCCAAAAGACATTTTGTTTTTATTTAACTGTGTCTGATTTTCATCTGAAGCCTATAAAATACATCCCAAGCTCCCATTTGTATCATTTTGATTGATCAGAATATTAGAGAATAGTGGTGGATACTTTTTAGATGTCAGTTTGATGTTTTCTTTGAGGCCCTCAGTCATGATGGTATTCTGAAGAAGTCTCTCTGAGTTCTGTGCATATTTTCTTTTGTTACACACATTTAATGGAGGTGGCTGTGCTTTAGTTATCATATAATCACATAACCATCTTTGAACTCTGATTAGGAAAATAAATATTGCCACTTTTAATTCAGTGCTTTTGATTTCATAGATTGTTGTTCCACAGATTTGATTATGTGCCAGTAACAGCACCACTAAGATTACATAAGACACCCAGGCTGCGTGTGTTGTGTTATTTGGGCTCTGTCAGGGCTCTGATGTAGAGTTACCTTCACTGCGCCTGAGCAGCCGCACTTCTCCACAAGACCTGATAGAACTAACAAACCCGCCATCTAAACCTGTGAGTCGTGTTCAGTGTGAATCAGGCAGGTTTACAGCTGGACGTCTTACACACTGCCCCTATTGTTCACTCTCATTACATCCAGCCCAGAACACAGTTACTCACATTTTCCTCTACAGAACCTAAAACTACCGTGCTGGACCGTCCTTCCTGGTCTCCTCTCTCTCTCTGTCTGTCTGTCTCTCTCTGTCTCTCTCTGTCTGTCTGTCTCTCTCTCTCTCTCTCTGTCTCTCTCTCTCTGCTATCTCGCTGCCTTGCTTCTTATTGTTTTAATTATCTGTCTCTAAAAATTCCTCCTGAAAGATAGAAAGCACAGACATACCTCTGTCCTCAGCTGTTTATATTTGAGTGCACAGAGACCGATGCTTGTTTCCTTTCGACAACAGTAGGGATCGAGAATTGTGCTTTAATTAAGACTAATTTGTGGTGACACTCAGATTTAAATTTTTCTCCTTTTACACAATTTCAAGTTTGTGTTTCCATCCTGAAACTACGTTACTGTTTTAAATGATCTGTTACGACTGGTAACGATTTCAGAGTCAGTTTCTGCGTCCACGTCCGCCCTCTGAGCAGGCGGTGAGAGAACAGATTCAAACTAGAACAAACTGGTTTGCAGTATTTCTGACTTCTCCAAACACGACCTTGCCAACCGCGCTGCGCAGCAGAAAGTGTGTCTGTTCTCTCGCGTTCTGAGCGGCCACACAAGTTTGAAGAAACCCGGCGGTGTTTGCAGACGTGTTATTAAAGTTCTCCTCTCGGCTTAATTTGTGTTTGTCCAAACGACAGGTAACACAACAGGAGAGGGGCCCGGGGAGGAGGGCGAGGAAGCGTCCCCCAGCTCTGCCTTGTAAGACAGATTAAGCATTTACGAACATCAGATTATTTAAAGTTTGGTGGTGGTTATAAAAAAGCCACATCCTCTCATCTGTGCTTTGTCCTCACACAGACTGGAGTCTGCAGAGCTGGAACATCCTGCAAGCCAGGAGAACTCCTCCAGCGCCTCCAGCGAGCCTTCCTCAACGGTTAAAGACTCTCGTGAAGACAGACAAATCGTGACCCTGGTGGAGGAGGAGGAGGAGGAGGAGGAGCCTCGGCAATCCACCGTCACCTTGATGGAGGAGGAGAAAGAGGAGGAGGAGGAAGAGAAGAGGGAGGAGGAGCGGAGGGGGGGTGCGGACAGGAGCCGGTGGGACGGCCGCGTCTGCTGCCCTCTCTTCTCCTCCCTGTCCCTGTCCTGCGTGGCCACCCTGCCGGAGCTGCTGCACCGCTGGTGCTCGGCGCGCCTGGCCGAGGAGAGGCTCCGCAGCCTGAGGCGCCGCCAGTTGAGCGTCCAAACGCACGCGCCCCCGCCCCGAACGCGCCTGCCCCCGCGCGCACGCCTCCGGCGATCCCCGCCCCCCCTCCCACGCCTGTCGGGGAGGCCCTCCCCCTCACAGAGATCGCTCCGGAGCACGAGGCGCCGTCGGCGCCCCCAGCTGAGGGTGAAACGGGGGAGGGCCGTGGAGCTCAGCCCAGGACTCCTGACGCAGCCCCCCCGGAGCCCGACATCCTCCTGGAGCCCAGCAGAACTGTCATCCCCACGCCCGGCCTCTCCCCCCCCCAGAGCTCCCAGACGTGGCCCACTTCCACCAGCGAGGTGAAGGTCGCCCCCCCGGTCAAGGTCGTTGCCCAGGCCACGGCCTCCACCCCGCCCCTGCAGGCTGCCTCTGCCCCCGACACCCAACAGGCCAGCGCCGCTGCCCCCACCCTCACCGTCAGCCCTTCCTCACAGGCCGCAGGCTCTGAGACGGCCCCCCCTACGGACGTGGCTCCTCCGGTCTCGGAGCAGCCCGTCAAACCTCCTCTTAGAGCATCCAGGCCCGAACCCGTCGTCCCTCCTCCTGCTGACCCGCCGACCGTTCTCCCTCTGACGGACGTCCACGTAGATAAGTCCATCACAGACTCTGGGGACTCGCAGAGGCCGAACGTCCAGGCCTCCCAGCCCAGCAGGGACCCGTGGGACCCGGTGCTGCAGAGCGGAGAACCCCAGCGGGTGGAAGACGTGGTGGACGAGGACCTTCTGAGCTCCGCTGGGAGCGGCAGCGCCCAACGGACGGCCACAGATTTCTATGCAGAGCTGCAGAACGGCGCGGAGGCGAGCGCGGGGGCGGCCAACGGCAACGGGATGCTGCCCAACGGGGGAGCGGTGCACGGCTCCAGCCAGAAGGAGAGCGTGTTCATGAGGCTGAACAACCGGATCAAGGCCCTGGAGATGAACATGAGTCTGTCCAGCAGGTACCTGGAGGAGCTCAGCCAGAGGTAAGACGGACAGCACCACCACCAAACAGCCAAAACACACCAGTACGGTGGTACCTCAGCTTTCCAACTTAATGCGCTCCAGGTTGGCGGTTGAGGTCTGAATTTATTTTCCCCATCAGAAACAACGGTGAACTCATGAATACGTTCTGGCCCACATGAAAAGTCCACTTTTTTTCAATAAAACGTGTATCTAACCAGCAATTTAGTCCTAAACATATAGATGTATGTAATACATTTATAAAAAATAATAATAATACCTTAACATAAACACTTTTTTGTACAATTTTATTTGATACTATCTTTTTTCAACTCAATAGTAGTGAATACTGTCTTCCTTGTGGCCTTCTCTTTCTCAGCTGGGTTCTTGGGAGACATGATGAAGGGTTTGAAAACCAAAAAAACAGCACAAAGTACGCAAAGTAATAAAAACGTAGTAGAGCGCTGGTCGTGGGTCCGCTCGTGTTGGATGCTGAACGAGAAAAGAACGCAGTTCTGAAGAGTCGAGACCCGTGAGGCACGCGTGCGCGGCCGCCGAACGCTCTCTGGGCTCGATGCGGGCCGTTCGAAAGCTGAAATTTGGTCGAACGCGAAGGCAAATTTTTCTCTAAAATTTTGGTCGAGGGTCGAGTTGGTGGAGGGCGGAGGCGTTTGAAAGCTGAGGCACCGCTGTGTATACACTAATTAAGCAGATGGCAGCGGTGCATTTAAAAGTCACATCAGAAGGGGTTCGTTTCTACATCTAGTGCCCCTGAGGCTCAGAATCACACTCACAACGTGATGTACAAACTTTCCAGCTCACGAGAACCAATCTTGTGATTTCAGACTGCAAGGCTCTTACTAATGTTCTTTGTCCTCAAGTGTATTTTAAAAGTTTCCAAGTGAAAAAAACCAAAAACCAAACATGCTCAGATTGTTACGTAAGGACGCTGCCTAAGGCTGATCTTCTGTCCCTCGATAGCAGAAGACAAACGTGTGATCACATGTCTCCTTCACGGTTCAAGTTTTGAAGAATAATGACATATTGTTCAAGGAAAATGCTCGGTTTTGCTCCATAACTTGGTTTTACTAAGACTTTGCAAATGGAGGATAGTAGTTAGATGGGACTTTCTTTCCTTATTTGTGGTTTAATTGCTGTTATTTAGTTGGATAAGACGTGAGAATGATTGTAACGCTTCACATTCCTGTTGCTCAGATACCGCAAGCAGATGGAAGAGATGCAGAAAGCGTTTAACAAAACCATCATCAAGCTGCAGAACACCTCGCGCATCGCTCAGGAGCAGGTGAGTCCGACAGAGCGGGGCCAGCCGGGTTTGGCCGTGAGCGCAGGACGATGAGCTCTTCCGTGTTTTAGGACCAGAAGCAGACGGATTCCATCCAGGTTCTGCAGAGCCAGCTCGTGAACGTCACCAGACTGATGCTCAACCTCACCACGACCGTCAGCCAGCTCCAGAGAGAGGTGACCCCGCTGGCTTTTGTTCACACTCTCATCTTTACTTGAAGCGCCTAACGTCTCTGGGGGGCAGAAATATTCACTTAAATGGTAAAGTTAAGACTCCGCTTATGCCAACGTAACAAAATGCTTCAGAGAGGGAGGTTGAGGAGGGCGTAGATACACAAGTATGTATGTGGCAGACGTAGGCATCAGAACAATGTGGACTTGGCCTCCATGCGCAGTTTTTAAATTCTCACAAGCTGCGTCAGCAAGATAATTCCCAACCGTGAAGATGCGTCTCACACGCCCAGAATTCACCCCCTTTGATCGCCCACACTTAAAATAAACACATTAGGGCAAGGCTTTCCTGCCAGCGTAAGAGTATTTGAGCTTTTACCGAGACCCAACAGCCACCAGGTAGCGGAGCAGTGCAGCGCGTTTCTCTGTAAACACGCAACGGCGCACTTGAACATGCAAATGCCCACGAGATAAACAACGCCGAGAGGAACTGACGGCAAAACCAATACTAGCTGTGGTATTTGAAATCCCCCAGCAAAACCAAACAGTGGTTAAACGGTCTGTTTAAACGCTCCACTTAGAAGTTGGGATAGACAAAGTATAGCACAGCTGTTGCACATGGAAGCTTTTGGTTCCCATGAGAACTTAATTACAGGAGGAACCCATAAGAATACGGGCTCTAAATGCTCATGAAACAGACACAGCTGCCCGCCACAGATTCCAGCCCAAGCCCCAGTTACACTGATTAAAACCACCATTTGAGCGCGCTCTTGATCTCAGACCCTCAAGTCAAATTCAGCAAAGCGAAACCGACAGCGGCGGCAGAATCTGTTTTATTTCCGTTCCGTGAGGCGTGGGGGCTGGACGCGGTTGTCGGGTCTCTGACTGTGGGCGTCCCTCTGCAGGTGTCCGACCGTCAGAGCTACCTGGTGGTCTCTCTGGTCCTCTGCCTGTTCCTGGGCCTCCTGCTGTGTCTGCAGTGCTGCTGCAGATCTTCTCCCAGCACCAGCGCCAGCTCCGCCCCCATTCCCAGGAGCAACCACTACCCCAGCCCAAAGAGGTCCCACGCTTGGCTTTTGTTGGCATTTGGAAGTGTTCCTCTCTCCCGTTCCTCAATGAGAGACGGGCCCCGCTCTTGGACGCTCGCTAACACAATTTCCCCGTCCAGATGCTTCTCCTCGTACGACGACATGAACCTGAAGCGCAGGATGACGTGTCCCATCATCCACTCCAACTCCCTTCACTTGTGCTCCACAGAAGGTAAAAAGCAGAACCCCCTACCGAAGCCTCTCTCTTCCTCTGCCGCCCCCCCGCTTCAACTGCTAACTCTCACACGTAACCTTCTGGCCCGCCTCTGTCCATCTCTCTCACCTCCCTGTCTGCACCCACTCTCCTCGTGCGTGCTTAAGGCGGTCTCGCCTGGGAGAGCCAACACGAGGCCCTGAGATGACCAAGGTGCATGCCATCAAAAGCTCTCTTCCCCCCCTAAACCGTTCATTTTCACTCATCTGTGCGTGCGTCCGTGAGAGTGTTTCCACTGGAGGCGGAGGGCCGGCCTCCTCCCATCTTGTGTCCACATGCAGGCTTAAGATGTTTAATAACGCCGATCTTTGCAAGTAGGAGTTGTTCCTACGACGACGGGCTTCAGGGGCGATTCAGCTAAACTTTGAAATGGCTTCTTATCTGCGTTAGACGCCCCGAGTGATGAGAAGAACGGGTTTTCTGTCTCTGAGTACGACTACTTGCAAGGTCGCCTCACGCTTACATTTGCTGTTACCCGGCCCATCATTAACCCCCTCCCTCTCTCCCCTCCCCAGTTGGTCCAGATGACTTGTACATTGTAGAACCTCTGAGGTTTTCTCCAGAGAAAAAGGTACAGTGTCTGTTCTGTCTGCTGCCGCGTCTGTTCAGTGAACCTCAGTGTGCCTGAGCAGGGTGGGGGTCCCGCCTGCTCTCAGCTCTTGAACAAAACCACATTGGCTCCTTTTTCTGCTCGTGTGACCTTTACGATGAACGGGGTCTTGGCTGTGGGTAAAGGTACGCAGCAGGGAGCCTCCCCCTTCAGCGCACACTGAAGCAGCGCGTGTTTCTGTAAACACACGCGGTTAATGTCAATCCAGGGCCACGTCTCCTTCCAAAGGTTTGCTTTGATGCTTCTCTTCTCTTTGATCTCCCCGTAGAAAAAGCGCTGCAAGTCAAAGTCTTTGGACAAGGTTGACTCGCTGAAGGAGCACGGCCCCTCTGCTCCGCTCACCAACGGGGGGCCGCGGTGCAATGGCTTCCACCCCTGCCTCTCTCTGCCCCCGCCGCCGCCTCCCCCCTCCCCTGCCTCTCCCCTCCCCCCTCCCCTCCCTCCCCCCCTCCATCGAGGAGGTTTCTCCCTCTCCGTCGTGCCCCTCCAAGGAACCCGCCCCCCCGGAGCAGGCCGGCGGCTGCAGCTCGCCGGCGGGCTCCGAGGAGCCCCGCGCGAGCCGCCTCGCCCCGCGGACCCCCGCGTACGCGCCGCCCGGCCTGTGCAACGGCCACGGCCTGGCGCTCGCCGCCGCGTCCCGCCAGGAGAAGCGCCTGCTGAAGAGGCAGAGGTCGCGGCAGGCGGAGCTGCCCTTCTCCGCCGTGCCCAGCCTCCAGCAGCTCATCAAGGGAAACAAGGAGATCAGTGTTGGGACCATCGGGGTGACGGCAGTCACCGGACACTTCTGAGTACTTAGGTTTATGCACAAAGACACACACACACACACACACACGCGCGTGTATACATAATACACACACACACACACACACACTCTATGGTAGCAGACTTGAAAAGTAGGGAGCTGAAGTCCTACGACATCCCAAAGAACCACATTGCCCGCGGGCACCCTGGCACACTCTGGAGCTGGACGTGTCTCCACACCATCAAGCCCTTACCCGCCCCCTCAAAGACCCCCTCCATGATGTGCCTTTACACCTGTTCAAATGCTGAAGACCACGTTGAAGCAGCGGCGCGGCCGCAGAGAGACACTGTGATGGGGAGAGAAACGCCCACAGACCCCCCCTTAACTGAAAAGCACATTTCCCCGTCACAGCAGCGGCGAGCGTTGATTCCCAGTTTGAGCGCGGCGAGGACGGGCTGGCTCCGACGGAGCGGCGTCGGGACGCGCCTTCCTGATGAGGTCCACGGTCACGAGAGAGCCGGGGAGTGTGGCGAACTACTTTTCCTTTTCCCGCCGTCCGTCGACGTCGTTCCCGCTCCGCGTGGGACCACAACTCCTCCGCTTCTCTCCTGTCCATCTCCGCTTCCAAACAACCAATCAGAGCTGAATGAAGAACACATCCCTTAACCTCGCGTCACAGACCCCAGCGCGGGGTGCGTCGGTGCGGAGGTCCTCGAGGTGCGCGGCGAAGCGTCGCACGGGGAGTCGCGGGCCCTTCGGGCTGGGCCTGAAGGGCCCGACGAGGCGTCGCGCGAAGAGAAAGGTCTCTGTTGAAGGTAGATCGGGGGGCTGCGAGGGCGGGGGGAGCAGATCCACACGGGCGAGAAGGAAGAGCAGCACTTTGACCTTTGTTTTAGGCTTTCCTCTGGTCCTCACCCCCCCCCAGCTGACCCCCCCCCCCACAACGGTTGCTTTATCATTACTGTAACGTATCCTCGCGTCTCACGTGGAGGTCGACGTTTCCTCCCGTCGCAGTACGGCGGACCGTAGGAGCGCGTCGGGGGGGGGGGCAAAAGCTGAACGTCTACACCTGCTTCTCACACACACACACACACACACACACACACACACACACACACGGACACGTCCTACTGGGACCTGCTGCAGACTCTCAGGAGCCAGACTAATATATTTATTTATTTATTTATGTAGAGGGTCACAGATGTTCTAATCCAGATCTCGGCTTTGAGAGCGTCCAGGAGGTGCAGCGTCGCAGGAGTCTCGTCTTTGTGCGTGTCACGTTAAACGTTACACACAACCCAGTGCAATACGTTAACCCGCTTCTGCCCGGGGAGCGCTCGGCCCCACCCCGTTTCTCAACGTCCTCGAGGCCCGAGCGGTCCCGCGGCCTCCACCGAGGTGTTCCGGCGTGGGTCGGGAGGTCGGCCGGCGCCCGGGATCGCCACGCCGTCGCTCCCGTTGCGCGTTCGCAACTGCCGGCCAGTTAAGTCGCGGTCGCAGCCTCCCACAACTCGCCTCGACGCGCGTCTACCCGGCGGTCTCGCGTCTCGGAGGGAGCGCGGACGTGCGCTTGTTTTATTTTTTTTAGGTGTTTTGCAGTTTCTGAGTAGCTCTGGTTGGTTGTGCGCTTCGCCCGAGCCCGTCTCGGTCTCACTCCTCCCTGTTACATATCATGATCTGAGGTCATGTGACCCCCCCCTCCCCCGCACAACTGTGAAGAAAAGTTTTAGAACGCCTGCTTTTATGCGCCCCCCCCATACGATCCCAGTGGGAGTCGAAAAACGCCCGACCCGTCGTCACGCCTGCTTGGTCCTCGCTCACGTTCACTCTTTTATTCGCCCGTCGACGCCCTGTGATTTTACGTGTTCGCACCACCTCAGAGGACGTTTGTGAGAGCAGAACGAACCGATTAAAGGGAACCCAGCGAAGACGATTATGATTTGGAACACTGTTAATGTGATTCTCTATGTTTCGTGGGCTGAGATTTTTATAGTTCTTTATGAATGTGTGACGTTTTTCTTTGTGTGTGGGAGTCTCTAAACCTGTATGCATGCGAGAATTTCTCAGTTTGATCTCCTTTATGTGTGTTTTTGTTATGAGGATTAGATTATTTGAACCTCTAGTATATCCTAACACGGCAAACAGGTGGTGAGAAGTTCTAGCTCAGTATGCACTTTGTATAACTCCCAATGCCTTTTTGTCCTCTTTCTGTTAAGTGCTCTTTTCTTTCTTCCTATCTTTTCCTCTGCACTTAAGCGCTGCACAGTACTTGTGAGCAGGAGTGTGTTACTACAAAACTGTAGTGCCATTAGAAACTGTGAATTTCTAAATAAAACCCTTTTGTTGTCTTTCAATTTGTGCCTTTGTTTCCTTGAAGAAGATTTTGAAATTTGCCACCAGGACGACGCTGCTGAGGCAAATCTGCTGGGACACATCATCTCCCAAGTGTTCAGAGCCACACGGGCCCATAGTCGGAATTTGTCTGAGTTAAAAGACATCTCCACAGCACAAATCGGGCTTTGGGCTTGAGGGGGAAATTAAAATTCCAGCCATGTGGAATTTGAGGTTTTCATTATGGTTGCCCTCAAGTGTTGGCTGCAGTTGTGCAATTGTTGCTTCAACTCGCAGCTTTAAGAAAAAAAAAGTCTATAACTGCTGCCATGAGGCTCCAAAGAGGTCTGAGGCTGCACATGAGGGGGTTTTCATCGACGATCATAGTCTAAATTGGCTCAAACATAGATTTTTAACACATTTTTTGGTATCATAATATTGTTATTGTGATCACGTGCTCACGATAAATCACCATTTTTTTTAAATGCACAAATTAAAATGTGGATAAAATGAAAATTGGAGCATCAGAAGTCATCAAAACTTGTCATTTATTTATTTATTCAGGCATCGAGTTCATAAATAAACAAACAGGACGGAGGGTGCGGTCTCACCCTCCACCACAGGGTGGCGCTGTGGGCGTGGCCGCTCGCCCTCTCTGACGTCACTTCCCGTCGCGTCCCCGTTGTTTACAGCATGGAGGACGAGGTGGATGTTGACATCGAGGGGGACGAGTTCCAGAACCAGGCTGGGTCTGAGCTCTTTGTACCTACACCCGCTCGGGTCAGCGGTCCGGGCGGGTCCCGGTCGGGGCTGCTCGCAGCGGCCTTGTCGGCTCGGCTCTAGTTTTGATTCACCCAGTAGGGAGGGTTTAATCTGCCGGTGGCGCTGCGAGATGAGACTTAGATGACTTCTGTGACTTCTCTGGTTCTTCTCTGGTTCTTCTCTGGTTCTTCTCTGGTTCTTCTCTGGTTCTTCTCTGGTTCTTCTCTGGTTCTCTGGTTCTTCTCTGGTTCTTCTCTGGTTCTTCTCTGGTTCTCTGGTTTTTCTTTCTCTGGTTTTCTCTGGTTCTTCTCTGGTTCTCTCTGGTTCTCTGGTTCTTCTCTGGTTCTCTGGTTCTTCTCTGGTTCTTCTCTGGTTCTCTGGTTCTTCTCTGGTTCTCTGGTTCTTCTCTGGTTCTCTGGTTCTTCTCTGGTTCTCTGGTTCTTCTCTGGTTCTTCTCTGGTTCTTCTCTGGTTCTCTGGTTCTTCTCTGGTTCTCTGGTTCTTCTCTGGTTCTTCTCTGGTTCTCTGGTTCTTCTCTGGTTCTCTGGTTCTTCTCTGGTTCTTCTCTGGTTCTTCTCTGGTTCTCTGGTTCTTCTCTGGTTCTTCTCTGACTTCAGTCTGGTTCTTCTCTGGTTCTTCTCTGACTTCAGTCTGGTTCTTCTCTGGTTCTTCTCTGGTTCTCTGGTTCTTCTCTGGTTCTCTGGTTCTTCTCTGGTTCTCTGGTTCTTCTCTGGTTCTCTGGTTCTTCTCTGGTTCTTCTCTGGTTCTCTGGTTCTTCTCTGGTTCTCTGGTTCTTCTCTGGTTCTTCTCTGGTTCTTATCTGGTTCTCTGGTTCTTCTCTGGTTCTTCTCTGACTTCAGTCTGGTTCTTCTCTGGTTCTTCTCTGACTTCAGTCTGGTTCTTCTCTGGTTCTTCTCTGACTTATCTGGTTCTTCTCTGGTTCTCTGGTTCTTCTCTGGTTCTTCTCTGACTTATCTGGTTGTTCTCTGACTTATCTGGTTCTTCTCTGACTTCAGTCTGGTTCTTCTCTGGTTCTCTGGTTCTTCTCTGGTTGTTCTCTGACTTATCTGGTTGTTCTCTGACTTATCTGGTTCTTCTCTGACTTCAGTCTGGTTCTTCTCTGGTTCTTCTTTGAATTATCTGGTTCTTCTCTGCTTCTTCTCTGACTTATCTGGTTCTTCTCTGCTTCTTCTCTGATTCTCTGCTTCTTCTCTGCTTCTTCTCTGGTTCTACCCTGACTTATCTGGTTCTTCTCTGGTTCTTCTCTGCTTCTTTTCTGGTTCTCTGGTTCTTCTCTGACTTCAGTCTTGTTCTTCTCTGGTTCTTCTCTGCTTCTCTGGTTCTTCTCTGCTTCTCTGGTTCTTCTCTGGTTCTTCCCTGACTTATCTGGTTCTTCTCTGACTTCAGTGTGGTTCTTCTCTGGTTCTTCTCTGACTTATCTGGTTCTTCCCTGACTTCTCTTCTGGCTCCTCACACGTTCTGCTGCTTCTGTTGCAGAGGGATGGACGGAGGACTCTTGTCCCAGGAGCAGTTCGTGCAGTCTGCGTGGAGGAGCAGCGCTGGGATCCTGGTGGGTCCCCCGTGGAGGTGAGCCCCGTTCAGATCTGCGGATCGTGACTGCTGCCTCTTGACTCTGCAGCCCTGGGAGCTGGACAGCTCCATCAGCCCCGAAAACAGAGAGGTGATCGAGAGGATGCTGCTCGAAGAACAGTATCTTTTCTTTTTACATGCAGGCCCTCACGAGGCACTCTCACCTGTTCCATTCAATAGAAATCCATCCATCCATTTCCTACCGCTCATTCCTCCAGAGAGGGTGGGGGGGGGGCTGGAGCCTGTCCCAGTTAGTATTGTTAGTACACCAGTCAGCCTCAGGACAAACATCCACCCAAGCTCACACTCACACCTACGGACAATTTAGAGTCTCAATCAACCCGACCCCCAGTTGTTCGTGTCTCTGGACTGTGGGGGGGGGGCTGGAATACCTGGAGAGCACCCACACAGGCTCAGGGACTCCACACAGAAAGACCCAGCCTCCGTCCCAACAGGGATTAGAACCTGCATAGATAACATGATAACATATATATTTTATATCCCAGTAAGGATGTACCGTGTTAAAGTGCATCTGTTAGTCCTTAAAGGACACTCAGATACTACCTGACAGGGGAGAAGGCCCACAACCACCTCTGGGAAAGTAATTCAGGTAACAAGTCTAAAGCAAAGAAGTAAGTCACTCGTTCCTCCGTTCACGTCAACATGACGTAGTTTAGCGTTTCGCTCTTATTTATTATGATTTGTTTTGTGCTCAGGTGTCCAGTCAAACCCTCCCCCTCGGCCGAGTGCTTCTTCCCGTTGGTCCAAACAGGAGAAAGAATTGTTTGAAAATGGGCTGGTATGGTAGAAAATCTACACTCAGCCATATTTCACTCTTGGTGTGTGTGTGAGACAAAGTGGTGTGTTGTGTTGTGGTGTGTTGTGTTGTGTTGCAGGCTCAGTTTGGTCGAAGGTGGACTAAAATCTCCAAGTTGGTGGGCAGCCGATCTGTCCTCCAGGTCAAGAGTTATGCAAGACAGTATTTCAAACACAAGGTAGGACTTTACCTTCAGCACACACACACACACACACACACACACACACACACACACGCGCGCTGCAACATTCAGGATGTATTCAAATGTGCTTTGTTTGGTAGTCAAACTCAGGCAGTTCATCTCGGAGACAAAATCAACATCTTCTATTTATCTGATTTGTTCTTTAAGGCGAAGTCGGAACCGAAGGCTGCGGCTTCATCTGCAGGCCTCCTGAAATTACAGCACGCTCAGCCGGCCCCGTCCGCTCTGGCCAACACCGTCCGTATCGAGAAGCTTTCTGATGAAGAGGACGAGGAGGTGGACATCACGGATGACCTTTGCAACGACGGAGACAGTGACCATAAACCCCCCGCGGACGACGTCTGTGAGTCTGAAGCGCCGGAGGGGATTGAGGCCCAAAACGAGGACCCCGAAGAGGAGCATAAAGCCGGTCTGTCTCTGAGCGCGGGCCCCCTCGTGCACGCTGGTAGCGAAAAGACGGGTGTTGGTGAGAGAGCACCGCCTCCTGCACATCTCCACACAGCAGCCCCGACCACCGCAGAGCTACTCAAACCGGACGAAGGCTTCCAGGCTGAGAGCTCGCAGCAGCCTGGTCAGCTGGAGGAGGGAGGCAGCGACGGCGCAGGTAAGAGCTGCACTGACGTAACGCCCCTTGACATCCACGACCCTACCGATGTCTCACGTAAAGAGTCTCTTTTGCACCCCAAAGATTTTGTGGATAAGACCGATCAGAGTCTGGCTGACGTACCAACAGAAGATGAAGAGGAGGAGGAGGAGGAGGAGGAGGAGGAGGAGGAGGAGGAGGAGGAGGAGGAGGAGGAGCTAAAGGTACCTGAGCAGGAAATAGAGATGGACACTGAGACCATCACTGAGGACGAAAAGCAGGCCATCCCAGAGTTCTTTGAGGGACGACCCGCCAAGACTCCTGAGAGATACCTTAAGATCCGAAACTACATCCTGGATCAGTGGTAACGCTCTTGTTCAACTAGACCAGCGGTCTCCAACCTTTTATTATCGCGGACTGGTCGATGCTTGGCAATTTTACTGGGGGGGTACACATAGATAGTTTGTATGTCCAATCTAAATCTAAATCTGGGCCTTTTCCCCTTCAAAATAAACTTCCACACCTGTTTTTTTACTCATTTTGATGCTTTTGGTGCTCAAGTGACCGAGATGTAACCCAGAGAATCCGGTCGTTTTTCAAAATAAAAGACCGTTCAGACTCAGATAATAAACACAACGGATATAATAAATTATTTCTTGGGCGGCCCGGTACCAGTTGATCCACGGACCGGTACCGGTCCCCTTCCCGGGGGTTGGGGACCACTGGTCTAGACTATCCAAGAGAGTCAGCAGCAGCAGAAGAAACAATTCTCGTTTCCTTTTCCATTTACAAGGTTCAAGAGCAAGCCCAAGTACCTGAACAAGACCTCAGTCCGTCCTGGGCTCAAGAACTGCGGTGATGTCAACTGCATCGGACGAATCCACACCTACCTGGAGCTCATCGGAGCGATCAACTTCAACTGCGGTGAGGTCACAGATGCTCCAGGCGTAACGCAGACGCACCTGCCGGACCCCGCCTTTTTAAACGCGCGGTTTCGTTTGCTCCTCCGCAGAGCAAGCGGTCTACCACCGCCCAAAGGTGGTGGACCGGTCCAAGCACAAGGAAGGCAGAGACCTGCTGGAGGCCTACCAGCTCGCCCAGAGGCTGCAGAGCATGGTAGGAACCCCGGCCCCACAAGCCCGCCGCCAGGCGCCGGCGCCGCCGCTGAGGAGTCGTTTGTTGTTGCAGCGAACGAGAAAGAGGCGCGTGCGCGACATATGGGGCAACTGGTGCGACGCGAAGGACCTGGAGGGACAGACGTACGAGGTAGGAGCGTCGAGGCTCAGAGCGTGGGTCACGACCGTCTGACGGCTGCGTTTGTCTTTGTTGGCGCCAGCACCTCAGCGCAGAGGAGCTGGCCCGGCGGAGAGACGAGATGCAGAAGCTTCCCAAACCCTGCAGGAGCTCCAGGTTCAGAGGGTCAGCAGGATGACGTGTGTGTGTGTGTCTGTGTCTGTGTGTGTGTATGTGTGTGTGTGTGTGTGTGTGTGTGTGTGTGTGTGCCTAAAGGAATATGTGATCTTCCACACGCCCTCCTTTAGGTCTGTGGATCCGTTCCAGTTGATTCCCTGCAGGTTCTTTGGAGAGGAGGTGCAGGTGAGTGTCTGTTATTCAGCACTGTATTTACTGTACATAAGGTGCACCGGGTTATGAGGCGCATTAATGGAACCAAAACAGTCAGAAAACTCACTTTATTTTGGGGTCTATTACCGTATTTTACACACCGTTTCACAGGACAGTCTCAATTCTGTGGTCTGTTTCTGTAATTAACCAACATATTATCAGACGCATGTTTAAACATACAGTAACAAAACAACAACGGGAGCAAAACAGTGAGTTTCATCAGTTTAATTAAACTAAATATTCATGAGCTCACCTGCTGTTACCTGACACACCTGCACCAATCAACCTGGAGGAGCTTTTACCGTAGTGCACATAGCAAAGGTGCACAGCAGATTGTGGGACTCAGTCCTCACACCATGCACCGTATTAAAGGACGTACCATCGTTTTTGAGAACATTTCAGGGTCTTAAGTGCGCCTTATGGTGCGGAAAATACGGTAATCAATACTGATCCATATATTAGGCGTGTCGGATTATAAGGCGCACTGTCGGTTTTTGAGAAGATTAAAGGCTTTTAGGTGCCTTATAGTGCGGGAAATACGGTACATTTGATTTTTTAAGTTTCAAGTGGTGTTTCTAACAACTAAGAAGCGCGTAAATGAACGGATGTCACGGCGGGTGATGGATTTTCTTTTTTTTTGCTGCTCCCTAGGAACCATTCCAAATTGTTGTGTGTGCAGAGACACTTCTCATAATGGACATGGTATACATCTCACACACACACACACGCACACACACACACACACACTAGTGAATGCATCAGGTCTTACAAGTGATTTTTATATCATATGATTTTTAAGAACTATAAAGTATAACGCAGCCTTTAAACACTGTTCTGTTCATTACTCATCCTTTACCTTCAGCATGCCCACGTTTCCAGGAGTGAAGTCATCGGCTTGTTAGGGGGGATTTTCAACAAGGAAGAGAAGCTGTTAAAGGTAGGCGACGCGCCCAAAGGTGCTTCCTGTTGCTGTGGAGCAGCGGCTGAGCCACCCTGTGCGCAGATCAGTGCAGCAGAGCCGTGCAACAGCGTGAGCACGGGCCTGCAGTGCGAGATGGACCCGGTGTCTCAGACCCAGGCCTGCGACGTGCTGTCCTCTCTGGGCTTCAGCGTGGTGGGCTGGTACCACTCGCATCCCACCTTCCACCCCAACCCTTCGGTGCGGGACATAACCACCCAGGACCAGTTCCAGGTTAAAGGACCGGGGCCGAGCGGGGGGCGCGGCACTCAGGCCTGATCAGCGCCTCATTGGATCCTCTTCATTTCCATCGTTCCAGAGTTATTTCTCGCGCGGCGGCGCCCCCTTCATCGGGATGATAGTCAGCCCTTATGACCCAGCGAACCCTTCCCCACACTCCCAGACCACCTGTCTGTTGGTGAGAGAGAGTCAGGACCCTCCAGGCTCCCAGAGTAAGTTCAGCACACACACACACACACACACACACACACACACACACACACACACACACACACACACACAGACCACATCTGAAGGATAACGGTATGAAACGCCGAGTCCTTCTCTGTGTTCGTCCCCAGAGCTGCCCTACAGGTTTGATTTCAAGTCGTCGCCCGACGTCCCAGACTGGGAGCAGACGATGAGGAGAGCTCAGTGGATCATCCACAAGTACTGCCAGTCAGCAGCGTGAGTGTGAGCCGACGCCGAGGGGCTTTTGAAACGAGATCGACGTTGTCAGGTCGGACAAAACGAGCCCGACGTAGAGAAGATCAGTACGACAAGTGCAGTTACTAACTTTCTACCGTGACCTCAGGATATTTGTACAACAGAAACTCTTCACGTGTGCTGTGTTGTGGCTGTTTTATGGAGCTATTAGGCACAGTTAACCCTTCGTTTCTCTAACGGTACACCTTCTTCTCTTGGTAGGAGTGTGCCGATGAACAAATTTTTCCGGAAAGACTCCCACCTCACTTGCCTCGAGAAGGTCGGTACTTGTTGATTCACCTTTGCTTGTGTTACGTTGTTCTCACGCGAGCTCTTCCATTCATCACCCCCTCCTTTAGATGCTGTCCTCTCTGGCCAGGTACCTCGAGCCTCTGCCGGATGAGGAAGGAGATGCCTTCCTCACCGAGATCCAGACCCTCTTCCAATCTGAGTTTATTTCCAAGCAGCTTGTGCCTGACCGAGAGGAAGGAGAGGCCGTAAACGGCCCTTCCCGATCCGCAAATTCAGAGAAACGCGAAGAGGGAAGACTAGACCCTGACCAAGAGATTGTAAATAAGCCCACAGAGTCAAACAGTGCCCCCGTGTTGCACATGGGCTCTGTGCTGTCCGCAGAACACGACTATTTACTGTGAAACCTCGTACGTTTCCATCGTGATTCACACATTCATGTCAATACGATGCATGGATTTTTGTACCAGTATTACCAACATAGATTTTATAGTTCAACTTTTCTGTGTTCTAATAGTTCCTCTTGAAATATAAATAAAGGTCGTTATTGTTGTTGTTGGTTTGTTGTCGTTTCACATGTGACAGAACCCGGAACGTTTGTCACAGACGTGTTTCCGGGGGAAGCTTTTATCGAGTGAGCAATAACAGGACTTGAAGGAGCGCGTAAGACGTCTGCTAGCACACAAAAGTTATTAATTTATGAGTGTTTTCTGTCTCAAGACCTCGTTTTGCGGTGTTATGTTAATGTTTATTCACATTAGGTGCATCCGTACATTTGTTTTTGGGGACAGCTAACGCGAGCGCTCGTGACATTGAGAGGGTCGACAGCTCTTAAAGTCAGCCGAAATCACGGAATAACGCAGGTTTTACGCGAAAATGAGCGACTCCGAGCGGCTCTGATATTACGCGATAGAATCTGTGGTGTTTGGGGGGGATCCGGGGAGCAGAGAAGATGCTTTTATTCGGCTTTAACGTCCTGAAGAGGAGCCGCTTCCGGTTTGTT
>CAJVRN010000118.1:422500-435000 GCA_911728415.1 Lagocephalus sceleratus
TGATATTTATATAAACTTGTTGGGGTCTGTGCTCTCCCAGTGCTTCTAGTTTCTCCATAAAACTGGATTAAGGTGTCTCATCATTCTGAATGACTTCCATCTGATCCGAGCGGATCATCACGACCGCTGGTGAAGCCAGTAGACACACACACCCTCTCAGGTCACGTTTCTCTGATATATCGGCTCTTGTGTTGGTCCTGCTTGATGTGTCAGACATGTCAGAGTGTCCACTACGAGATCACGAAGGAAGCCGTCCCACCTCCGTCAGGGTTCGAGAGCATCAGGAGGACCATCGCAGGGATGGGCGGGTGCTGGTGTTGACCTCCGTCCCTCCAGAGTCTCCAGAGGACGGAGCCGAAGACGTGACATCTCGACCTGAGGCCGGACGCGAGTGCCCCCTGAGCCCCGTCCGTACCTGGTGGCGCTGTGGGCGGGGCCGGCGGGGAGACGGCGCCCGAGGACGGCGTTTCCCCGACAGACGCATCTGCTGCGTGGGCGTCTCCACGACGTCCCCGAACGCAGCCGGGCCGACCCCTGACCTCCCCGCGGAGCGCCGCTCATCCATTTCGCGCGCGCACGTGTGTGTGTGTGTGTGTGTGTGTGTGTGTGTGTGTGTGTGCGCTGAAGTTGTTGTTGTTGTTGTGTCCTTCGGCTGTGCATTAATTATACATGTGGCATGTGGGTGTCTGATTGAAATGAATATTTTACTGCTTTTAATCACAGCCATTGCCAGAGTGATGGAGCATCTGGCTGCGTTACCTGGGTAATTAAAGATGCTGTCTCACACACACACACACACACAGACACACACACACACACACAGGAGCGGCCTGAGCTTGTGTCTGGTACAGACAGAGCTACTCCGGGGGTTTACTAATGAGTCACAATTAGATTTGGGATGTTTTAAAGCGATGGGAGAAGCCGAGGAGGCCGCCGGGGGGGGCGGGGCCTCCCTTTTGTCCGCCTCCGAGCGCCACAAAAGGCCGCCGAGTCGCCGCCGAGCTCTTAGCTGATGACGGCCAGCTTTCGCTCTATTGCGGCGAGGGCGGCGGCGGCTTCTCGAGGAGACTGGGATCGACTGCTGGGGTCGGGGGGGGCCGGGGGTTCGCGGCGGCGGGCCCTCGAGGCCTCGGCGGCGTCCGGGCCGTCTTATCCGCACGATCTGTTCCCCGACGCGCGCGCGCGTGTGTTCACGGCTGAACCGGCGAGGGTTTCTATAGTCGGGCCGCTCTGATGCTGTTAGAGATTAGGACGCTAACACACTCCTCCGTCTGACTACATCGATCCACCGCCGTCGCATTAATGCTAACGACGTCAGGTACAAGCCTCGCGGCCCCCCCCACCCCCCCACCCCCCCCCTTTTTACATCTGCTTCTCTGTCACTGTTGATTTAAATTTGAATAACTGGCTTTCTTCTCCGCTCTTTCAACCGGGCGAGGGTGAGATCTAATGAAGGGGACGAGGACAGGGAGGAGCGGGGGGGGGTGAGGGGGGGTGAGGTGGTTTAAACCGTCTCGGTGTTTGAACCCATGAATCGAGGCGGGGGGGGTGAGGGTGGGGAGCAGGGTCCCTTGGCGGTGCCTTCAGGAGCATCAACGTGCAGAAGCGCGTGGGGACGCGTGGAGCAGTGAACCTGCTGAGGGGGGGAGGGGCTCTTTTGGCTTCTTCCTTAATTCTTTTTTAAATTCTCTGAGCCACTTTACCGTGTTTGACTCGCCACGGCTGCATCGCGGGGTCCAGATGTGGATCAGAGTCACCCAACGTGGAGGCCATGTCCAATCGCAGGTCCAGAATGAAACAACCAGGACACAGGTAAACCCAAAACGGCCAAAGTTGTGAAATTATTGGGGATAAAAAATGTCCAACGACAGATAGAACTGATGAAATGCCCCCAGATCCGTCTTGACCTCCTCAGATCTCCACTTTGGGGGTTCCAGCAGGTAAAAAAAAACAAACAAAATGATTTTTAAATGCTGGATTCCCGCCTGATTTGACCCGACTTGAAGTGAGTTCTCCGCGACTATAAGGCTGCAGGGCTGTTTTGTGGCTCCGGCCACCGGGGGGCAGACGCGAGCTCGGCTCCTGCACGGGCGACAGGGGGTCAAAGTTCACCTGGAGGGACCCGCAGCCTCCATTATCTCAGGTGAGTCCCACAGTCGCAAGAGAAAAACCACGTTTCCAGTGCGCAGCCTTGACAAAGGGGAGCGTCCAGCGTGTGTCCCGACTCATCTTATCGGGCCTGCTGAGGTTAAAGCGAGGCTGTAGTGTGTGTGTGTGTGTGTGTGTGTGTGTGTGTGTGTGTGTGTGTGTGTGTGTGTGTGTGTGTGTGTGTGTGTGTGTGTGTGTGTGTGTGTGTGTGTGTGTGTGTGTGTGTGTGTGTTCATCCCCGCTGAGCTGCAAGCCTACCTGTCAGGACAAGGACGTGAGAAAGGAGCGTCTGTTTTTAGTTTGTGAGCCCAAACGCGCGCCGGGGCCGGTGCACGTAATCGGGCCCTCCCAGACCCTCTCGGTAACGATTCCTGGCGTCGCCGCGTTTGAAGGCCGCCGCCGCTTACAGCTACTTACCAGAGATATTATGAGGGATTAAGTCAGGAATAAATTTAAATAATTTCACATTAATCCCCCCCACCTTTGTTTCTGTGACATTTGTTTTAAATTTGACAATATAATTCCGGCTTACTGCCGGGGAGAACCTCCGTAATGTCTCAGGGCTTACCGCGCGCTCGCGCTGCCACCCGAGGTTCACGACTGCCTGAAGCTGATTAGGAAGCGAAACTACGTGTTCTCTGTCGCTCCGACGCCCGTTCTGCGGTTTTCCTCTTTCCAGGGAAACCAAAAGCACGCGTGACCTCCTCCGCGCGAGGACGCCGCTTTCGTTCCCTTCGTGTCCGTCCCCCTCTCAGGTCCGCAGTCGCTTCGGTTTCGATGGCGCCCCCCTGCCCGTTGCGGTGTTTGAGGGACAGGGCTGGAGAGGTGCAGTACTCGGGGTGTCCAGCAGGGGCGAGGGGCCCGATTAACCGAACGGGAAGGCGCCTTCGTTTTTGGGTACCCGATAAATCTGACAAATCTAGATCTGAACCTTTGACCCGCGCTCCCCGGGGGGAGCGCACAGGTCACGCGACCCCCAACAGTCCCACCGGGGTCACGTGTTTTAGCTGCAGCAGGCCTCGTCTCCCCCCTTCGTTTGGGGAGCGAGCGCGTCCAGCGTCTGATGAACGAGCGCGCGCCGTGGAAAAGCCTGGGCGGGAAGGCTTCTCGTTGTCGGAAATCGGGCTAAAAATGGACCTGATGTAGGTGACCTGGTTGGAGAGCGAGGAGGAGGAGGGGGGTGGGGGGAGGAGGTGGGGGGGAGGATCTGGCCAGGCAGCGCGCAGGCTGGTAAAAATAGAAAAACAGAGGGAGGCGAGCAAAGAGCTTAAATCCTCTCCCCCCGCACCGCTGCGTGAATCCCCACTCACCTAGCGCTCTTATTGTGAAGGTCTCAGGGCCTTCCTGCTCTATTAATAACAGCCTGTAATAAGCCCCCAGATTGTGGCCGCTCGTTAGAGCCTCCGCTTCACCACAGCGCTGCTTAATCTCTCGAAAACAGAGCTTCCTTCCCTGCTTCCTTCCCTGCTTCCTTCCCTGCTTCCTTCCCTGCTTCCTTCCCTGCTTCCTTCCCTCCCTCCTTCCCTCCCTTCTTCCCTGCTTCCTTCCTTCCCTTCCCCCCCCTTCTTCCCTCCCTTCTTCTTTTCCCCCCCTTCTTCCCTGGTTCCTTCCCTCCCTTCTTCCCTGCTTCCTTCCCTGCTTCCTTCCCTCCCTTTTCCCTGCTTCCTTCCTTGCTTCCTTCCTTCCCTGCTTCCTTCCCTCCCTTCTTCCCTCCTTTCTTCCCTCCCTTTTCCCTGCTTCCTTCCCTGCTTCCTTCCCTCCCTTCTTCCCTCCTTCTTCCCTGCTTCCTTCCCTCCCTCCTTCCCTGCTTCCTTCCCTCCCTTCTTCCCTGCTTCCTTCCCTGCTTCCTTCCCTGCTTCTTCCTTGATTCCTTCCCTCCCTCCTTCCCTCCCTCCTTCCCTCCCTTCTTCCCTGCTTCCTTCCTTCCCTCCCTCCTTCCCTCCCTCCTTCCCTCCCTCCTTCCCTCCCTTCTTCCCTGCTTCCTTCCTTCCTTTCCTCCTTCCCTCCCTCCTTCCCTTCCTTCTTCCCTGCTTCCTTCCTTCCCTCCTTCCCTCCCTCCTTCCCTTCCTTCTTCCCTGCTTCCTTCCTTCCCTCCTTCCCTCCCTCCTTCCCTCCCTCCTTCCCTCCCTCCTTCCCTCCCTTCTTCCCTGCTTCCTTCCTTCCCTCCCTCCTTCCCTCCCTCCTTCCCTCCCTTCTTCCCTGCTTCCTTCCTTCCTTCCTTCCTTCCTTCCTTCCCTCCCTCCTTTAGGTGTGTGATGGACCAGAGGAGGCTGGACGCTCCTGCGTGACGCGCTCGTCTCCGGCCCCGCCGTGCGTGCATGCGCGGCGGCGCTGCTGCTGCGGTGCTGCGGCGCGTCACACTGGGGTCTCTTTGGCCTACTTAGGCCGGCTCTAAGTAGCGCGGCGCCGCTCGGCTCCCCGCAGACGGCGTCTGAATAATCGAGTCGTTTGGAGGCGCGGTAATGGGCCACGCCGCCGCTGTAATAACCTGCTGGACAATGCGCACGCCGGCGTGTGCGAGCGCGGCGCCCGCGTGCGATAATGGCGGCTATTACTCCGGGGCCTGTGAGCGGACACACACACACACACACACACACACACACACATACACACACACACACACACACACACACACACACACACGCGTGCGCGCGGCGCGATGGCGCTCCCGCTGCCTGTTTGTTTAACCGCGGACGTGTTTGGAACTCGCCCGTCCGTGATTCACGTGTAACGCTCACGGCGCCTTCGCCCTTCGGCCTCGCCGTTTTGGCGCGTTCGTGCGTAGGAGGGCGGGGCTGCTTTGATCCCCGAACATCAACACAGCGTCGGTCCTTAACGGGTCTGTGCTGGTGTCCCTCCTCACGATCAGGATGGTACCTAAAGGCTTTTGGGTCCAAGGGGCGGAGCTCCGAAGCCCCGCGGTTTGATTCTGACCTCCCCTAAACCCACCTCTGACCTTGACCTTTGACCCACGCGACCCTCGCACCCTCCTTTGGCCCTGGACAACATCCGGGAACCTCCGCCCGGCCGCCGCCCCCACCCCGGCTTCGCCTGAAGCCCGAACCAGGGGTCCTCAGGCCCCGCCCACTTTCGTCTGAGGGTTGCCAACGCGCTCGATCTGTTGCGCGTTCCCCCCGGGGGGCCTCGACGGGAACAGGCCGCCGGCGCCGCGCGCGCGTTTTGTACCCCGTCAGATGAAAGCCACGCCGGGGCCGCCGGAACAGCTTTTCATCAAAAAAAAAAAAAAAGTCGACTTGACAAGTGTTTAGGGGGGGCGAGCGCGGCTCTGCCAGCTACACGCGCGCTTTGAAGAGCAGGCGCGCCGTCCTCGGCGAGCGAGCCGCAGACAGACGCGCGGGCGTGTCCCCCCCCAACTCCCCACTCCCCCCCTGTTGTCAGTCAGGTTCCGTTTTCGCCTCCCGTCGACAGACGGCGTGACGATCGGCGCGTTGTTGAGCCGTCGTCACCTAATGAACTTCCCAACTCTCTCACACACACACACACACACACACACACACACTTAAAGGCCTGTTCCCGGGCTCAGTGGAGTTCCCTAGAGGAGGGGAGCGGTGGGACACCAGCTTCGTCTTCACGTCCACAAGCCGCACGTTTTGATCATTTTAAAACTGAGCAGAAGAGGTGAGGCCGCAAGAAGTCGAGGTTCTTTTGAGCGCGTCTGCAAACGAAGTTCGGCGAGGCTTTGAGAACTTTGATTGAGACAACTACCGAGTTTGTGGGTGAGTTGTGCTGGAAAATCAAAGATTAGCAGGCTTTTTTTTTAAACCCCAGTAAATAAAATCCAAGTCTTATCTGTTCCTGAAAATGTTGATAGAAAAGGAGTTTGGCAGTTATACGACCAGAAGGTACTTCAAAAGGCTACTTGAGTGTTTTTGATAACCCAGATTTAATCTCCTCTCCACACGCGCAATCTTGTGAACGCCGATAATTGAACAGAATATTATCTTAACTGCATTCGACGTGTTTTCAGTTATTCTGAATCTTTTAAGGCACCAATTTACCGAACAACCGCCGCACACCTATTAGCACCAGATCTGAGCGGAAGAGCCGGAAGTGTCTTCCTTTCTTTAATTAACTAAATGTTAAGTAAATGAAGCTTATAAACCAGAGATACTGTTGTTGTGAGACTGGGAACAAAAATAAATAATAAAGGCAATCTCCGCTTTCAAATGAGGTTTTTTGGAGAATACAAACAAACTCCAGATGTAGCCAAAAGAGATGTGTGTGTGTGTGTGTGTGTGTGTGTGTGTGTGTGTGTGTGTGTGTGTGTGTGTGTGTGTGTGTGTGTGCGTTAATGAGACTGGAGATGCCTGGTGAGGAGGCGAAGTCATTCACAAAAATGAACCAGACCACGTTAGATCTACTCTTCTTTGTTTGTCCAAAATAAACAAGAACCTCTGTAGTTCTCTCTCACACACACACACACACACACACACACACACACACACACACACACACACACACCCTAGTGGCTGATAAAGACCTTTGGCTGAGGCCTTCCTCTGTGCTGTGGGCTCATTAATGCTCAGAGTGTGTCTGTATGACGGAGGACTAAGCCTTCAGCTCTTATCAACAACACCAGGCCTGGCCACACACACACACACACACACACACGCACACACAGGCACACACATGCGCTTCCTCTCTCCCTCTCCTTCTCTCTCAGGGACACAAAAATACAGAAACACACACACATTGGATTATGAATAGCGTTGATAAGTTGTCAAAAACATCAGTTTCGATATCCCCTTACAGGAAAAAGGCCCCGTCTCATAGGATGTGTGTGTGTGTGTGTATGTGTGTAACATAGGATTCTTGCTTTCCAATTGACCCATTTGAAGTTATGGATCTTCCTGTGTACCTTTGGTGTCATGAATATGTGATTAGTGTGTGTGTGTGTGTGTGTGTGCGTGCTTGTGTGTGTGTTTCTTCAGGGACAACTCATTGTTTGTGTCATCTGATGACAGGTTGACACAACTGCTTACACCTTCCTTTCTTCCTAGGGTTTGTTTGGTGCCGCAGACACAGAAGCCCAAAGTGTGTGTGTGTGTGTGTTTGTGTGTGTGTGTGTGTGTGTTATTAACATATTTATTACTGTGTCGGTGCCCTCTCAGTTGATAGGGGGCTGCATCCTTCGCCGTGTGTGTCTGTAATCACGTGTTGGTGCAGAGTAACAGTAGAGGCCAAGATAGTGACGACTGTGGGCAGCTTTCTCCGGCTGCTGCATGTGTGTGTGTGTGTGTGTTGTTCGCTCCGTCCACGTTTGCCGTGAGCCCCCGGCAGTGTTTTTGCCTGCGAGATAATTTAATCTCTTTATCCTCAGACACGGATATCTTGCTCTCCATACATTAGCACCAAGGTCGCGCCGCGGGCCCCTCGGAGGTGTGAGCACGGATCCTTGACCTTCTGCTGCTGATGAGGGGAGTCGCGTTTGAGCGCCGTCGTAAAAGTTAAACCAACAAGTCCAGCTTGTTTTTTAAGAGCAGCAGATGGATGTGGGCCGTGCGTTCATTTGAGCCCGTGCACCTCTGCTCACGAACGTCTCTACGGGTCGTGATTTCAGGTCACGACGCGTCTCAACGGGGAAATATTCCCTCTTGTTATGAAAGAAATCGTACCTGCTCTGCCATTGGCTGTCGCCTAGCAACGCCCTGTCATCCCATTGGTTAGGAGGGACGTCGATATGTACAGGTGTGTGTATCCCAGCGTCGTCTTCGTTTAACTTTTATTCGCTATGGACCCCAGGAACGTGATGGAGAGAAGTGAAAGAGAAGAAAAGGAGAAGAAGAGAGCTTTTTTGTCGGTACGAATGAAGCAAGAAATAATAGAAAAGCATGAAAAAGGGATGCGTTTGGTTGATCTCTCCAAAGAATACGGCCGTAACACATCGATGATAACACGGTATTAAAACAACGTTGGTTGCTGGTAATGACGCTATTGTAAGATTAGCCTGTAATAAAGTTCATGTTGTTCCTGGAGAAGCCTTGCACTGAATTCATACATTTATTATGCGTTAATCTAACTGTAACACGTATTTGTTACATGTTTTGATGCATTTTTAGGATTTATTAAAAAACTGATGTCTGAATTTTTGGGGTTTTTAGGGCATTTACGTGGAACACGCGTCTCTACTTACGTGATTTTAGGTTACGAAACAACTTCAGGAACCACTGAATTTCATAAGAGGAGCCCCCACTGTACCTGCCTCAGCTTTGCCCCTGCTTGGACGTGTGGACGCTGGACCCCGTGTCCTCTGCTGGTCCTGACTGGTGTCCAGAGCCGCCCGAGGCCCTCGCCACCTGGCTGACCTCAGCAGCGCTCGCTCAGAGGGGGTCGGCGTTTTACTGCCGAGGCTGAATTAGGAGGCTGCTGCTAATGGTGTCCCTCCCCGGTTTATATTGGACCCCTCGCAGGGCCCGCCGCTCTGCTAATGTGGCCGCGCCTAATTAAAGGCAGCGTCTGGGGCCCCCGTACCGGCGCCGAGGGGCCCAGGACCCAGCCCGGGGCCCCCCCGGTACGGCCGACTAATATTTGGGATTCAAATATGATGCGGAGAGAAGAATCTGAGTCTGTGGCGAGAGCCCCGGTCGGGCAAGCGCGTGTTCTTCTCGTGTGTTCGGGGACTTGAGGAGCATCCCTTTAATTTGGTCTATAATTGAATCTGGCCCGCGGGCACGGAGCGCTCTGCCGAGAAATGGCAGCGGATGAGACGCGGGAAGAAAAGATGGATTTGAAAGACAGGAGAAACGAGGAAGGGTGGGGGGGGGGGGGGCAGGTTGGCACGCGGACGGACGGGAGAAAATGGAGAGAGAGGGGGGAAGAAAAGGAGGCGTGGGAGGAGGCAGCGTCGCATCCTCCGTCATCTGTGAGACTTCATAAGTGCCGTGAGCACGGGCGAGGAGCTGGCAGTCAAGTCAATATGACATATGAATATTGCAGCAGCCGTTCTCGCCCCCCCCGCCCTCCTCCATTATTAATGCGGCTTGGCCCAACTTTACCGGAGACCTTCCTCTCCCCTCGCTCCTGGAAACAAATGAGAGGCGCCGATGGCCGCGTCCAGCGCCGTGGTGATCTATTTGTGCGGGGGGGGGGAGTGGAGGGTTGGGGGGGGGGGTGGACTTCACTAATTGTGTTCTGTTCTCATTACAAGCTGCTGCACAAGCGCAGCCGTTTTAATGACCCTTACTTCTTCCGTTTATTTTGGTACATTAGCCGTCAGGTTCAGAGCATCGTCCTCGATTTCAGATGAATCATAAAAGATTTTTTTTTTTTTTTAACGAAGCAGCTGTTCTCACGTGACTCCTGGAAGAGACCGGTTAGGATGGTTTTGTGGAGGTCAAACAGGCTCTGCTGGTGAGGTTCCAACTTATTATGGTTAGTTCTCCTTCTCTCTGTGGTTTCCTTCCACAGTCCAGTAACATGATTAAATTGATTAGAGATTCTAAATTCCCTTAGATGAGAGTGTGTGTGTGTGTGTGTGTGTGTGTGTGTGTGTGTGTGTGTGTGTGTGTGTGTGTGTGTGTGTGTGTGTGTGTGTGTGTGTGTGTGTGTGTGATGGACTACCCATTGTATTGTGATCTACCCAGTGTATTCCGGCCTCTCGCCCAGGGATGGACCCCGCAACCGCTGCGAACGAGGCTTTAATTGCCTGTGTGTGTTGTGTCCTGGGCTGTGGAGACACCCTGTCAACATCTGTCTCGCTGGTTACAGAGACGTGACCAGTAACCTCCAGTACGCAGCTCCAGCCAGGCTGAAGTCCCAGTAAAGGCTCCATCGTTTAACAGAAACAGCACGGAGGACCAGAGAATAGCTTCCAAGGTCCACCGGTCTGTCTACACACTCTACTCAGACAGTGGCATATCGACACACATGCACACACACGCACACACACACGCACACACACACCTGCGTCCAGGTAAACAGGATACATGCACACGGTGTTCAGTGCTGACCTTGTTGGACTAACAGAGCAACAGCTTCCTCTGCCAGCTCAGACCTGTGTGTGTGTGTGTGTGTGTGTGTGTGTGTGTGTGTGTGTGTGTGTGCGCGCGTGTTTGCTCAGACCAGTTAGTGAGTCTGGATATTGTACTTGAACTCACTTTGAAATACACAAATCAGTGTTTATCTGGAAATCGAGAGAAGAGAAACAGAACAAGCAGAGACAACAGAACAGTTGCGTGTGTGTGTGTGTGTGTGTATGTGTATGTGTATGTGTGTGCGTGTGTGTGTGTATGTGTGTGAGTGTATGTGTGTATGTGTGTGTGCGTGCGTGTGTGTGTGTGTGTGCGTGCCTGTGTGCGTGTGTGTGTATGTGGATGTGCGTGTGTGTGTGTATGTGTGTGTGTGCGCGTGTGTGTGTGTGCGTGCGTGTGTGCGTGTGTGTGTATGTGGGTGTGCGTGTGTGTGTGTGCGCGTGCGTGTGTGTGTGTGTGTGAGTGTGTGTGTGCGCGTGCGTGAGTGTGAGTGTGTGTGTGTGTGTGTGTGTGTGTGTGTGTGTGCGTGCGCGTGCGTGCATCTCCTCACGTGTTAGTGGCTCAAGCCCACCTTCAGAGGCTGCTCCGTGGACCTGCTGCTGCAGCTGCTGCAGATGTTGCAGCTGTGATTGACGAGAGCGGCGGGAGCAGAGCTCAGCCCCGTCCGACCGCTCCGTAAATATTTCCCATTCCTGCTGCCTCAGCAAGCCTCCGCCCGAGTACAACACATGGATCAAATTGGCAGGTTCCGGGGAGGGAGCGGTGTAAATAAAGCGCGGCTGAACGAGAGCCGAGGTCAGAGCTGCGGGGACGGAAATATCGTACAAGGGGTTGGGGGGTTTAGGGAGCAAGCGGGAGCTGCGACGTGCTGCATTGCAGCTGCAACCCAGGACGGACGCGGCTGAAGGGCCCCGGGCCCCGGGCCCCCGGGCCCGTCTGCGCGCTGACGTCAGGCTGCAGCGGCGCGCCCCTTTGTGGCTTCCTGGGGCCAAAAGGCCGCTCCAGCGGTGACCTTTGAGGGTCTGCTTCCCCCTGCGTTTGTATTTCTCAGCGCCGCCGAGCAGAACTAAAATCTCCGACGCCGCGTTGTAAAGTCGGTCCGCGGTCCAAATCCGTTCGGTGTGAAACGAGTTTACGGGAGCCTCCGCGAGGCTGGCCGTGATCCAGAGGCCTGTGGCGCCTTTAAAGGAGGATTTAAAAAAGGTTTGAGGTAAAGCAGCTTTGTTGATTGTCTGAAACGAGGTCCCTCGTACGTCTGTGCTCTTACGCAAGACCCTGCTTCCCCTCGTCCGGCGTCCCCCGGCGTTCCCGCGGTCCTCTGGCAGGAGCACGCGGCGGCGCCCCGCTGATGTGATTACATTAACACACACAAACGGATCGGGCTGGTTCCTCAAAAGGGCTCGCCGCAGCTCCTCCACCGCAAACAGGAAAGTTTCCAGTATTGAAATTCAAAGCTGCTTGGCTCTCTGATGTTGATTACACACACGACCCCCCCCTGGGCTGGGCCTGTGTGTGTGGGGTTTCCTGAACCTCTTCTGTCCCTCTGGTCAGGTGACGGAGGACCAGTCCAGTTCTATAAGGTAGTGCCACAGTACCCGAGCCTCCGAGAGCTCGGCCTCATCCAGCTTCAGCACCTCGGAGACAAGAGCAACTTTTTTGTGCGTTTTGTGTTTGTGCTGTTGTCGATCATATAATAATGATGAATGCTGGTTAGCGCGCGCTTGCCTCGGGCTCCAGCCGACTCCGTGTCCTCCGTCTACAAATGGAGGAGGTTATTTCTTTATTCCGTCCTCTCGGGTGGTTCTGTCCAAAGTTTCCCCGTGTTTGTGCCGCCGCTGTCTGCTTGAGCACAAATTCCTCAGAATCCATCCAAATCGTTGTGCCCCGATAGATGCTCCTCCGGTAAGATCCCGTCAGAGGGGCTTTGGGGGTTTTCATTTTATTATGAAACCTTTTTCACTGCAAAACATTCAGATATAAAAGAATAATGGGATTTCATTTATTTTGGGGGCAGGTTGCTAATATTAGGTTAATGACTTTAGAAAGGCTTTTGTTAACCTAGGATCCTTTTGTAAGCGCTTAACTGCAAATTGCTTTTCCTTGTTTGTCCCTAATTTGTTTCCTAATATTTGCTGATGCAGCGTGCCATACCCACAGGGCCGCTTAAAGTTTCATATCCAATGAATTACCATTTGTTTGTAGTTGCTCCCTCTCTCTTTAGTAGTAAAGAAATGTCGGCGTCAGCCAAGAAAATGAAGCGAAAAAAACTTCCCTGTTTGTTTTGCAATTAATTATGGCTTACTGGTCTCCATTTGGTCCGCTTGTGATGGGGCTAAAGGCGGCTTACTTACTCATTACACC